>JANHGN010020335.1:88470-101247 GCA_024605025.1 Megaceryle maxima | reverse complement strand
CATTCAAGGTGGGGCTTGACAGAGCTCTGAGCAACCTGCTCTAGTTGAGGATGTCCCTGCTCTCAGCAGGGGGGTTGAACTGGATGACCTCTGGAGGTGCCTTCCAACCCAGACATTTCTATGTTTCGATGTAATTAATGGAGGCAACTGCTGCTCAAAATGCCTGATTTATTCTGACTACCTGTAGTAGACTGGTTTAAATAAGAATATTGTGTTGTGATTATTGAGGAAGGGAGAAGATGGCCTAATTCTTCATTTGACTGCTATGGGTCCTAAAAAAAGGAACTAATCTTATCATCCAGTATGTTATAAAGTACTGAGTGTCTGACTGCTGAGCTTGATGTCTGTGCTGCCGCAATGCATAAGAGGCTGTAGGGTACTGCAAACTTTGTCCTTCCTGTGATGATTCAGGTATTGGTCATATCTAGGAGCAAGATCACAGATTAGGTGGTCAGTGGCCTGGGTTATTCTGTTTCTGTGGCAATGAAGGTCATGAAGAAGTATTAGTTTAGAAATCCCCAAGTTGTTGCTGTTTTACAGGTCAAGTTTTGGTACGTATCTGGTTTTGTTTGACTTCCGGAGCATCCCTGCTGTCTTCAGTATGCCGCTTGGAAGACAGGATTTAGATGATGCAAGGCAGCAGGTTTTAATTTCTCGTGGTTTTTGCTTCTTTTTAAAACCCAGAATGAGCATACTTCAAGTTTAGATTCCATTTCCTGGGTTGTTTGCCAAGGACTGAATGGAACATTACTACGCACAAGCAGAGGAATTCACATTAAATGACATTAATTTTTCAAACTCTTCACACAGAATTGTTTAGGCTGGAAAGGATTGCTTGAGATCATCTAGTCTAAGCTTACTGCATCTTCCAAATGTTCAGCTATAAATAGTCATGTGTGCCAGATCTCTTATCAGTTAGTGTTGTATGCTTTTTCTTTACCCAGTCTTTCCACCAGGTTGTTCAACAGACACACAGTAAAAGAAGCTATAATCACGAGAGTTTTTAGAAATTATTTTTTGATGCGAGTCACACATACTTGAGCAGTCTTTTATTTGAGGTACTTGCCATATTTACTTGGATTGATTTAAAAAAAACAAGATAGGCAGTGTATGAGTGACAAGTGGCTGGTAGAAAGCATTTTGTACAGTGAACCTGATGTTCATAAAGCCAGTTTTTCCTGCTAAATTGTGACAGCATGTGAGAGTTTACATGTGCAAAGCCCTCTCATATTTCAGTCTTGGGTTCTTTGCTCTGCCAGTGAGCCTCAGTCTATTACTCCTTGTTAAGTATCTTCCTTTTCCAATATTGGTGCAAAACCTGCTTTAGGAGATCAATGTAGTGACTTGGATATGAGTTTGATATTAATATTGATATTTTCAGCACCCTGACTCCTGGCTTGTGGATGTGAAATTCTCAATAGCAATTCTGGGAAATGTCAGTCTGACCAGTTGAGTATATGCCTCATAAATGCCTTTATTACAGTTTGGTGATGTATTAGATGCATTGCTTTTGGCTTGTGTGCTGTTTTAGGGACAGTCTTTGGTCATCGGGTGAAGTAGAGGTCTCTCAGATCTTTGGAATTGAAGCCTTTTACGGGAGAGGATTTTTCAGTCCACCACTTGCTGTAAATCTCTTTGTATTAGCTATTTGTCGTCCACATTGCTGGTAGTGACACAGAGGAGGACCTGACAATGCAAATGGCGGGGAGGAGATACGGGGCTGCTCCTGTGTGCCATGGTGCAGCCTAGTCAGCTTAGGCCAGCCTAGAAACTACACCTGAACCAAAGCTCTTGCAGTCAAACAAAAAGCTGCTCCTATGGAAATAAAAGCAAATATATATGGATATGATTTAATCGCTAGAGTGTTCTCTTCTACTCTCTGATTAGCTCATTTGTCACTGGTAAAAGATACAGGCTTTTGGTTTGAGCTATAGACCTCTTTTGCCAGTAACTTTCAGTAGGTAGGCAGTTTATACAGTGTGCAGGACTTTCACCCTTGCATTTAGACTAACTGGAACTATCTGATGGATATCTGCTTTATTGTAGACAGTTCCTAAGGCTGCAGACATGAGTCCTGGTCAGTCAGGAAAGAATAAATTAGAGAATTTTTGCTTTACATGTGAGGAGTGATCATTCACCGGCTAGATGGGTGACTCCAGCTACAACATCGTTAGTAGCCAGTATCAGCAATATAATTGCCATAAAGCTCATGAAGGAAAGAAGCTGCATTGTAGTCAGGCAGCTTTTGAGATAGCATTACAACTAGTGTTCAAAGATAAACCACAGACTTTGCATGCTGGCAGTTGATCATTTCCTGTGATAGTTTATGTTTTAGTATGTATTAAACAATACCAAAAGCAGTGGTTTCCACCACAAGAACACTGCAAACTCTCAAGACTTTCTTACAGACCATACAAAAGGAAAAAATTTAGCCTTGTCTCTTAATGGTGCTTCCTGGCACTGGTTGTTTAACGCTGCCATTTTCCAGACCATGGTTTGGGAATCTGTGCTACAGGGAGTGATAGGAAAAGTGTTAGAAAGATAGTGATCCTAAGTCTGTAATGTGGAAATAAGAAAACAAATACAGTCCTCGGGGTATTTGACCTACAGAGGGATTCTGTGTTGTTGAAGATCGTATGTGTTGCTAGATGGCCAGATCCATTAGCCCCGAGCTGTTCTGCTGACCGGGGTGCTACCCCTGCCTTGCAAATTTGACAGCTGTAAGACTATAGTATGTAATTAATGACTGCGCTACATGCGAGTGAGCTGTTCTGTTTCTCCAAGCCCAAAGAGGTCTCCGAAACACCCATTGCATTCATTCTTTTCTGAACAATGAAGTTGAATCCTTTGGGAGAAACCAAGTGGAAGTGTCAAAGATGGTCACCTCCTGTACTGCCAGCAGTGAATGCTCCTGTGGGCTTTTTTCCTGCAGTTTGTGATTTCAGAATCTAATACAAGAGGCTTTTACTTCTCTTAAGCCTGCTTCTCTCTATCTCTTCTAGGAAATGTCTGATGCTTTGTAGGATGGGTTTGATTCCCATTCCTAGTTATGTGCTCTCAAAAAGGTGGATGAGGAGGAGTGAGCAAAATTACACGTATGTTCATACTTACCCTTTTGTAGAGCCAGCCTCAGGCTAAGAGGGAAGGGCTTGAGAGTTTTGAGGCCTTGCAGATGCCTCCTAGATTCTTTTCCCACTGTGTCATTTCCTTTCAGCAATGTCTGGTCCTTCAGGCTCACCTGGGTGTGTTCACAGGTAGACAGACTTGTATTATGAAAGAAAAATTAGACACTTAACCTTGGCAATAATTAACTCCCATAGTCTTGTTTGCTACCTCTTTGTCATGCATTTATGGTACTTTGTTTGCTCACTTCTAAGGAAATTCATTTTGGCATTTTATCAGGTTTTTATGAATCTGAGCAAGTAAAGAATTAAACTGTGAGGCTCAGGTGCAGAGGAGGAGTTTCTTCCTTTCTTTCCTTGGCAGTTCACCTGTATAAACATGTTTTGGGGGTGGGTGGAGCTCCAGCAACGATAGCAGTGTGGAAACATAATAAACAGGTTTCACTTAGTGTTTCTTGCAAAGAACCTACTTGAGAAACCCCTAATCGTGTCTTCCAGACCAATAACCCTCTTGTACTCAGTGGGGTGAGGAGGACTGGGTGAATTGCACAGCTCTTTGTGTAATGTGTGCTGAGCCCCACAAAAAGGTAACTGGAATCTCCCCTCTTGCCAATACTGACACGTCAGGGCAAATAACTCTAAGAACCACAGAGTCTGGCTATTTAACTCTTGTGTTCCCTGACAGAAAATTGTGAAAGCCATCATCTTGAATATGTGAATGCTCTCAATTATTTTAATCCTCATTGAAAAGAGTGTCTCTTCCAAAGTGACTTTTTAACTGGGCCTCTTACTTTATGTATCTTTTCTGTATACAAACAGTGCTTTGCAAAACTTTAGTGCCTGCTTAGCAAAGCTTTGCTTGCCAGCTAATAAAAATGAGCAATTCACAGCTGTTGAGGGATACTTACTTAAGCCTGTGGGAATGAAACTTCATCTTTGTGATTTAAAAAAAAAATTAAAATTAATTTTAAGTAGAATGCCATATATGTATGGCTCTTTTGGATACACAAGAATACTTTTTCTCTCTATTTTGCCTTGGGGACTTCATCAGAAGCCAGACTTGTGCCTGTGTTGAAGTATGCCAAATTTGCTTTCCTATACAATCAAGTTATCTTTATCTACTGCTGCATGTGCAGCAGTGAATTGCTTCTCTGTGATTTTCCATAAAAGCATTTCAAGAGAACTCAGATGTACTTAGGCTGTGGTTTCAAGAAGCACAGTGTGCTGATGTACTAGTCATTTCACTCAGTGCTTTTGCTCCTGTGACATACCATTCTCTAGTTTCTGTGTTCACTGTATCCGCCAAATAAAATAAAATAAAAAAATTTAAAAATCTCTGGACACTTTTCTCATCTTCTCCCTTTGCTCTGGCTTCGGTGCTTATGTGGTCTCTGCTAAGCCACGATACTCACTGACACAGATGGTACCTGTAACAAGACAAGTGGTTAGCTTTCTGTAGGGTTAGCATGCTGAAATGGTGCAGTGTGGGGTTCAGTGAACAAAAAGTTACCATGAGCAAGTGGAAACACTTGAGTAGGGATGATGGGAGGAAGATGTCCAGCATTTAGAGTGCTCTGAAAGTTGAAATTAATTCCCGGTGTGCCTGTTGATGCTGCTATCAAAGATGCTATTTTGAGATTTCATTTTTCTATATGAGCTTAGTGGATTTACTGAAACTGTGTGCCAGCAGTCCTGTTTTGAAATGCCTATTACTCCAGATGCTATCTTATTGATGTCTTGCATAATATTATTTTAATTAAATTATTGCTGACGTTTTTCAGACACTGTCAGAAAATTTGGATGTAATCTTCTAGATGAATAAATCTACCTAACTTACTCTACTGAAGAAAAGATAATAATGATGTGATTTTAGTTCATCTAGTTACCTTCTTTGCCTCTGTACTTGCCTAAGTAGTCATGTCTCATATTAATGTATAGCGTTTGTTTAGATTTATGCTCTGTTCCCACACAAATAGGTTGTTTTGCTTCTCAAATTCCTGAAATGAATCCTGAATGAAATTGAAGACTTACATTCTTGGTGTTGATTTGAGATGACTGGAACTATTATCAGTACAGTACATAAAATTGGATTCTTACAATAATGATCAGTGGACTAATTGGATCTTTCCATGTTTTCTTTGATGTTTTCTTCTTACTGAAATTGTCACTGAAGAAGTTAATTTGGAGCTTTAGAATGCTTTTCTTATTACAGAAGTCAGGGTTGGTGTTTGGTTGGTTGTTTTTTTGTGGGGTTGGTGGTGTGGTTTTTTGGGTTTTATTTTTTGTGGTTTTGGTGTGGGTTTTTTTGTTGGGTTGGTGTTTGGTTTTGTTTGTTTGGTTGGTTTTTTTGGTTGTGGGGTTTTTTTTGGGTTTTTTTTTTGTTTTTTCCGTTTATTCTTGTCCTGTACCTGTAAAGAGGGAATGTTGTTCTTAACAAGAATATAAATTTGAGCTAACTGAAGATGGGCTTGCCAGAAAGGCTTTTTAATTTTGTACAGGTTGCACCAGTTGGTCTAATGAAACAAGAATTGCTGCTTTCTACAAACTTTTCTTGTTTAAAGTATTGGTGAAAGGTGGATATTTTCTTGCATTCATGCATTTGATTTAACAAGTTGAGAGGAATATAGCTCTTCGTTCATGGTTTAAAAATAAATCAAAAAGGCAAACCACCTCAAAATGTAAACTGAACTTTGAACTCGGAAGTAAATCTATAGACTTTAATGTACCCATTTAAGCTTTTTGCTAAACTGTAGTAATGAGATGTATCTATAGGAAGTTCTGGTATTTGTTGTGGAGCCAATTAAAAAGGTAGATATATTAGCTCCCTTCCCTGTACTGCATTCCACTGCCCCTTCATTGCCAGCCTAAGGGTTTATGGTGTCATGCAGTGAAATAGTTTACTAAAATAATCCAAGCTAAAAATAACCTTCTGAAAAAAATGTGGCATGAGCCGATAATGATTAGCTGAAGGTAAGGCTGGCAATTTTTCAAGCCTGCTTTAGTGCTGAAACAGAAGTACTGTGTAACTGCCCTCACAGTGATCATCCCCATCCATGAGCAGTGCTGAAATGGCTGTGGTGGTAGTCTTTGTGGTGTCTTCACCCAGTGTTTACTGGTGCCCTCTAAAAGGTCTCTTTTGTTATGTCACTTCTCCCAATCCATGTATCGAAGAAAAGGTGGCATTGGTTTAAGTTATGACCAATTCCCTAGCTTGACATGTGGTATAGCAGAAATAGTGCTGATGTGAGCTGCTCAGGTTGTCACTCCTACCAGGGAAACATCTGTGGACTGTCTGAGCTGGCTGATGGTGTTTGATAAATGCAAAGGTCTTAAATTACTGGAAGTGTATGTTAAAACTTTCAAGTATTAAAAGTATACTTGTACAGAATGGCAAATTTGACTTATTTCTGCCATAGGCTGCATATAATATATAAAGATTTCCTGGCAGCTAAAATGCTGTATACCCAGGTTTACTTCAGAGTTGAGAATCTAGCATAAGCTCTCTCTTCAACAGTACTTAAAAAAGCATGATGATGTGGGGACACAGAGTAACTGCAAAGCATCCAACACATACATTTTAATCTGTTTGTGCAGCTCTGGCTCTAATGTTTTACATCCCCGTTCGATATGGACATTCACTTGACTTCAGACTTTGATTACTGGACACAGGAAAAATTAGTAGTGACCTTTACACATCCAAAATAAAAAGACAGCCAACGTGTGTGTAGTAAAGAAGTTCAAGTATTTCAATTGTTACGGTGGAAAAACAGTTTTTCACTTAAAACTCTTTTTTTACATTTGAAAAGTAATTATTTCTAATTGATTTTATTAGTAAATGTTCTGTTAAGTGCTGTAATTATTCTGTGCCCAAATTCTGCACTAGGCAAAACATTTCTCATGAGAATGGGTGTTAATTGTCTTATATCCATATGTCAGTGCACACTGCCTGCTGCATTTTCCCAGAGTTTCATGTGTTTGTAGTATTCTTAATTTCCTCCCCGAACTGTGCTGTGGTGTTCGTGTGTGTAAATATGCAGTGCTTCAGCTTCGTTTCGTGACCAAATCTATGGATTTATGTTTGTTTAAAATAATACAGATTGACTCAACACATTACTCCAAAAGTTATTAATGATTTGTCTGTAGGCCATTACATCATGAAGAAACCAAAGCATGCTTTGAGAGCATTTACTTTTTTCTCCCAGGACTGCTGACATACAAAATACAGCTGTTCAGCAGTCCACGTTATGCTCCCTAGCAGTACCAGATAAAAACAAACATTACATGAGGAAGACAATGCTGAGAAAGAATTAAGTTTTCTTTCTAATATTAAAAAAAAAGGCAGTTTATATCTCTGAATACAGATTTTATGTCTTGAATATTTCTTCGTATATTTCTGAATAGAGATTTTAGTAAAAACGGTATTAGAATGGGATAAAGCTGTGCATCAGAATTTTCTGAACCGCTCATAACCTGTCAGTATTGCTGTTTTCTAGTATTTTCCATATAACAATTATTAATATTTTACGTGCATCTGATTCTGGAATCAGTGTATGTCTCGCCAAAAACTTACACTTCATACTTTATTTATATATTTAAACGTGCAGTGCCCAGTTGATGCACATAGGATGCATAAAATAGAAATGTTGATTTGACATGAATTGCAAATTGTATTACTTTTCCCCTTTTTTTCCTACTCCCTCATCATCTCCTTCTGCGTCTAGGTTAGATAAGCACATGGTAGAATAGCAAATGTAGGAGCTTCTTTTGCAGTTGGTATCTTGCACATCTCTGCGAGTAAATACAGAAACCAAAATTGCTTTTAGAGACATCTAGGAATAAGTAAATGTAAAATGATGTCCTTTCACTGAAATAGTAATTAAAAATACTTTCAGCCACCAGAAGCTGAGCTTTTTTTTTTTCTTTTCCTGCTTGCCAGAAGCACTGCTTCAAAACAAAACCAAAACTACCCACAGGGAGTTAAAATATTTTTGTCCTAAGCTGTCCAAGGAGTGACCTCAACCTTCTCCTTCTCTGAATCATTGTTGAGAACCCACGTGCTTCAAATAGACTGAGATAGGTTTCAGTGCCAGAAACTGTTTGTCTTTTCATGTGTCATGGATGGCTAAATGAGTACAACCTTGACATTGTTAGAAAGGACGCAGCTACACCCAGTTACTGTAGGTGTAGTAGCAGATTAACCACCCTAACTACTTTCATGTGTGTAATCTTTCTAATCTTGATCGGGTGGCCATGTTGCTTTTCTCCTGTGGCACGTAGGCAGAGCTTGACTGTGATTTTAATCCTGAAGCTGTTTTTAGAGTGGTAGGTGCAGACAGAAAATATTTCAAGGAGTTGAAGTATTGCATACAATGTTACATTGAGAAGGTTAGGCTGCATTTAAATGAAACCCCTCAAACAATATATTTGAATTAAATGAAGTTATTACAGTTATCCTTCAAGAAATGTCTGAGATCAGTGTGTTTCGTGCTTACCCAAATTCTGTGAACTCAAATTAATATAAGCCGTGATGTAGCCAGTCTGACAAAACCAGCATGCATTTTCTGCCAGTAGTCAAATTAATACTTCAGAGGGAGAAGAGATGCTGGAAGCAAAGAAATTCTTTCCCGACTGTTGTGTTCTTGCATTTATGATCAAAACCATAAGTTGCACAATTATAAAACTCACTGGTGAAAAAGTTGTTAACGTCTTCCCTTACTGTCACCCATTAGGGTATGATTGAGAACTAACTTTCTTTTAAAAGCAAATGAAGAGCTGATCTCCCCTGGTACTTGTGACATAAATTCTAGTTGGGCTGTTTTGACTTTGCAAAGTGTGTGTATTTTTGGATTTACTAGTTTTGTTTTCAGTTTTGGAAGCAAAGAAGAGCTTAAGCAATCATTAAGCAAGTATTCATTGTTACCTTCTTAGTAGCCTCTAGTTTTTTTGTTAACTTGTACAGAATTGTGATAGTCTGACCTAAGTTTCATTATCTCTGAAAGGAAGAACAGTTACTTGAAGAGCTTTGTTTTCTTTACACAGCTTTCCTGAGCTTATGGTTTCTTGTAATGGGGCTGTCCTCTACTCTCCCTCACACAGTACTTTCACTGACTTAATGACCTCAATCCAAAACATATCCAGAACCTTGTACAGAGGAGGTTCCATGTAAATATGAGGAAAAACCTCTTTACTGTGAGGGTGATGGAGCACTTAAACAGGCTGCCCAGGAAAGTTGTGGAGTCTCCTTCTCTGGAGTTATTCAAAACCCACCTGGATGCAATCCTGTTTAATGTGCTCTAGGTGAACCTGTTCTAGTGCAGGGTTGTACTGGATATCTAGAGGTCCCTTCCACCTCCAATGATTCTGTGAACCTCTAAGATACGGACTAGCCAGCAGTGTCAAGGTCTGGTGAAGGAGTATGATGCAGTATAACATGAATATGTTAACTGAGTAGCAATGTACTGTGGTGGCAATAAAACCATAGTTATACGTGCAGTTAGAAGAATAAATGAAGCCTTCCATTTAGAAAATAACACCGAGATAAAATACAGTGGCAGTTGCCATTGGAGCTGCATCCATAAACTGCTTCTATCATGTGGAACAGCTACCTTAGTATGCCTTTCTGCTCTCTATATAGGTCCTTGTACTTTTTCTTTTATCCTTGTGATACCTGAGTATTAAATTATATTAATGTCAGTAAACTATTAAATGCTGTTACTAACACCTATTTCCTGTGACTTATTCTCTTCTATATGTCACACACAAAAAAAGTGTTTTCCAGTTTCTGTTTTGTTGATTTGCTTTGATTTTTTTTTTCCTTGATATAATCTATTTAGAGGTAATCTAATATAATGTTTTAGCTGATGTCTAGGAGATGCTCCTTATATATTTTCAAGTTTAAGATGTTCCTTAGCCTGAAATTGTAGAAGCAATTTCCCCAAGAGTTGTAACCATACTGTGGCTCTTGTGTCTCATGTCCCTGTTGCTTCTGCATTAAATGGACAGTAAGGAATGGTAGAGAGAAGTGGAAACTCATCATTCAATCTGTTAAATGAGGGAACACTTGGATCAGAGGGGCTGAACCAGGCTAATAGGTGAAGTTTTGATTGTTTAGCTTCACAAATAGCAGATCTGTTTAATGTAGTCCATGTGTTCAGCCTTGCTTGCCTTAAGGTGGGAGTCTTTTCATACTGGGGGAGGTAATCAGCTGCAAATAACTATTATTTTGCAATTCAGTGCTAAGATGCATGTGTAGAGTTAACTAGAAAGGGCTCCTTGCCTTTGCACAGGGAGTAGAAACCTCTGTGTATTTCTGGGGGTTTACTATTTGGCTTGACTTTAGTGCTGTCATTCACTCAATGTACTCAGACACCCTCTTTGTATATACAGTGCATGAATGGAAATGTGAATGGGACTGAAAGCAGGTGTTGGTACTACAGAGAGGAATGTTGCAACAATATTTATAGGCTATTCATTTATTAAAGTTATTTGAATTTGTTGCATAAGATAGAAGTTGAAGTAGAAAATGGCAAAGTACAGTTTTATCCAGTCTCAGCCCTCCTGCAAACCTCCACAATTAAATACATGCTCACAGGAGATTAATTATTTCTTCCTCGTCTGTTCTTCTTTAGCTTATTTGGAGTCTGATTCTTCTCCTTCCATAGTGCCTTGTTCAAGTCATAAAACTAACTGTGGGTACTCACTATCAGCATGTATGTAATGGAATTATTCAGCATGCAAAATACTCCTCAGGATTGTGGTTGTGCCCTTTGGGGTTGTAAAAGAGGAGTCATACGGATTGTGGACTTCTGCCTGTAAATGATAGCAAGGGATGACCATGGCTAGCCAGCAAATGGATTTGATGGCTTTGCTTGTCCTGTGCTAACTGCCCTGTATGGAAATACATGGGGTGGGTGGCACTTTGTTCTTTGTTGCTTGTAATACTCCTTCAGCTTGTTTAGTGAATGTGTGTGCCAAAGTGAACCTCTTTAGCCAATGATAATGTGGGAAATAGATGAGTAGAACTGTAACTGATACATATGGGTACAACATGGATAGGACTTCTAACTTCATTAGAAACATTTAATACTAGTATTTCTCAACTAAAAACATAAATTCCTTTTTTATTTCCTCTCCCAGCTGCTTTTTCTGAAAGGGGATGTGTTTAAAAGTGTTGGTTTGGTCAGAAAATTGGGTAAAATTGATATTAGTTTATATATCCTATTGGAAATCAGATATGCTTATTTTACTTACAGAAATAAGTTTTCTTGTAGATTGGTTCAGGATGAAATGCACAACTTTAAGAAAACAGTAAAGCCAGACTGTGTTCTCTTTCATGAATTAAAGTTTATTTTTAAAGTGAAAAATTGTTTTGTTACTGGTCTGATTTCAGAGATGTGATTACATGTAGAATTTACAGCCTGGTAGCATTTAGAAAGGTCACCTGACCACATGGATTTGTAAACTGAGTATGGTAGGTAGGAATCACCAAGTTAAAAAAAAAAAAAAAAAGATACAGAGCCCCCATGTCAGTTATCCGTTTGGTTTTCCGGTAGAAACTGAAGGGAAGAATTAGCCATCTTTCTCAAGAAGTAGCTTTTAAATTCTGAGAAGCACACCTACTTAACTTAAAGATGTGAAAAAGGGGATTTATTATAATTCTATACATTTAATATAACTGCCCAGTATATAATAACTTTTAAGGGGTTGTTTGGAAAGTTGGTTAGCAGTGCAGCATGTAGGTTTTTTTTAAATCCCGTTCCTATGTGCTCTGATTTCCATGACACCATTCTTCAGGGACAGCACATTTGTTATAGGAGACTGAATTGTTTCCTTTTACAAAGCCTTCTATGCTCTGAATCTCCCACTGGCTGCTGTCCAGAATGAAAGATTTGTGGGTTCTGCCCAGTGTCTGCAAATGTGTGGTTATATTTATATCCATTGAGTTGTTTTCGCTGTAGCTAGATCTGGTAAAACACTTGTGGCTTTACCACAAGTAAAAGACTTGTGGTAAGGACTGAGAACTTTGAAATTAACTTCTGTGCTTGAAGATATATCTGAATTCTATCACAACCCTGGTTACTGGATGGGAAGGAGGATCATCCTAATTATACATCAGCCCCCTCAGAAGGGGACAGAATCAGCAAACCTTTAAAGAACGTAGTAAAACTTCCGGTTTTGAAAGCATAATATTGTTTAAGTGTTTACAAAAGGCAGAATATTGGCTCAACTGGGACTTCAAAGGTGATTCACAATACTTCTTATTGGTAGAGACCTTAAAACCCAGTTCATTTAGCACAGCTGTACGGTTGTGTTGACTCAAATGTCTTTCACAGATAGAAAATCGTGCCTTTTTCTTCTTATATTTTTCTAAACTGCTGACAACAAAGAGAAGGCCAGACATTTCACTTCCATGTGCACTTTTCTGTCTTCTTTCTCTTTTCCTCTGGAAGAAACTTCCACTAAGAAGGAGGGGGGAAAAAAAAAAAAAGCCAGTGTCAAAACCTCCTTTTTCTGAGAAGTATTTTCAAGCATCAAACTAGTATCAGTGTAATACTTTTATAGAACATTTTTTGCTTAAACTGACAAAGATTCACTTGATCTTCATGTAAAAAGTCTTCGAGCTATTTAGCACTTCCTCCAGATATGGTTTACTAGA
>JANHGN010020335.1:60853-78803 GCA_024605025.1 Megaceryle maxima | reverse complement strand
TGAGGGGTGACCTCATCAGTGTTCATAAATACATAAAGGGTGAGTGCCAGGAGGATGGAGCCAGGCTCTTCTCGGTGATGCCTGATGATAGGACAAAGGGCAATGGGTGGAAGCTGAGGCATAGGAAGTTCCTTGAGGAATTTTTTCACTGTGAGGATGACAGACACTGGAACAGGCTGCCCAGGGGGGCTGTAGAGTCTCCTTCTCTGGAGATATTCAAAACCCACCTGGATGCGTTCCTGTGTGATCTGCTATAGGTGATCCTGCTCTGGCAGGGGGGTTGGACAGGATGATCTTTCGAGGTCCCTTCTGGCCCCTGACATTCTGTGATTCAAATGGAAATGAATATGCTGGATAAAATATCTTCAGTGTACTACAGTGCTGATCCAGGAAGACTCACACTTTGACTTCAGTCAGTGTTAACATATGGTCAAAACCTATGCTTTAGGTCTTTTAAAATCATGCTCCCTGGCAAGACTTTATTGCACATCTAGAAAACTAAAAGAAGCAGAGCTAACACGAAACTGATAAATTGTGAACTTTATACATTTCCAACACCTATTTCTTGTAGTTCACAATTGTTAGGTAAGAGTTGAGTATGTTTTTCTAATCACAGGTTCATGGAATGGTTTGAGTTGGAATGGACCGTAAAAATCATATATTTCCAACGCCCCTGCCATGGGTAGGGACACCTCCCACTAGACTAGGATGTACAAAGTCCCTTCCAATCTGGTCTTGAACACATCCATTGATGGAGCATCCACAACTTCAGCTTTCCTGGGTAAAGAGTGTCTGTCTGCCTTCATAGTGAAGAATTTCTTCCTATTTTCTAATCTAAATCTACTCATTTCATATTCATGGAGAATAAGTCTGGAAGTGACCCCAGGGAGTCATATCACCCTGCTCTCCCAAATACACGACATAAGTCATGTATGTGTATACCCGTATCCAAGTGGGGGTAGGAGATGGGATTATGCTTTGCTGAATTTATCTTGGAAGAAGAGAAATGGCCTGCTGGAGTTCTGTGTGAGCAGTTTGAGAGAGGAGCAGGAGCCAATAAAGCAGTGCAGACATCATGCTTCTAGGTCCTCTGCACTAATTGAAATCACTTTGAAATTTGAGGTGATGAAAACTGCCAGGAGCTCTTACATTATAAATTCCACCTTCCTTAAAATCTCCAAGGAAACTCTTTCATCAAGGTCAGCTGTTAAAGAGAAGGATATAGGTCTAATTTAAGTAAAATCATCACCACCGGTTTCTTACTGATTTTTTTTTCCCCCCATTGGTAGATGACTTTAAAAAAGTAACAAGGCTTGAGAATCGCTTTCTTTAAGAGTGACCACATTCACCAGTGTTATGTAGGGTAGGTTCCATACACCAAAACACATATCAATGTTCCCAGTCTATTTCTGAGCCTGAGTTTCTCCACCTTTTGTGAGCTGTAAAGAGGGAGAATGCAAAGTCTGCAGGAGGTACTGTTTTGAATCTGTTTAAGGTGTTGATCCCTGGCCATTTCAAATGTCACTGCAAAGAGATTTGCTGAGTAAACAGGACTAGTGTAACTCAGTTTAGCTAATATGAAGTACACAAGGAGGAAGCAAAGAGAGAGTAAGGAAAGTGTTTCATTTTCCTAAGTTTAAACCAAGAGTCTAATCTTATCAGTGACTGTTCACTCAGTCAAAACATAGTAAACGATACTTCTCTGGATCACTGGGTATTGCCAGGTTATAGGTGCCCAAAAATTGTCATCTTGTTGTTCTTTCATATTCCTGTGAAATGTGTTGGAGAGCTTGGACCTTACTAGCTTGGCAAAAGTTACAAATGCAGTCATTTATTCAGCACTTGAAGATTTAATATTTACAGACAAGGAACTTGTCCAGAGGTAGTATAGCAGCTCTGTGATAAGGTAGCATGGAAAAGATTATTTTGCCCTGTCCCTGCTGTAATTAATCTCTTCAGTGAAGCTGTCATTGTCTAAGGCTGTAACAATGGCAGCGTTTGGAAACAATACATTTCCTTAAAGACTGGAAGGAATTCTATGTATAATATATATGTCTGTATACATATATAGATTTTTTTTTTTTAACATTAACATGCATATTACAAAATAGATAAATATGCAACAGGTAGAATGAGGGGAATTTTAAGTAAGAGCTCTCACCACTGCAAATGCTGTAGCAAAGGAAACTTTTTTTTACTTGAGGGGCAGCAAATGCTTTTGAGTTGTATTCATTTGTGCCTAAGTGTGTTGCTTTGTTTACTCATTATTTTTGGAGTAGTGTATCTGAACACCAGGTCTCTCTTAGAGCATCTGCTCTTAAAGCTGATAGTACTGCCCTGTGATTTGCATGAATGAGCACTAGAATGACAATGAGCATCCCTCTTTTTTTTTTTCCCTGATACCAAGTCTGTGCTTTAAATACCTTGAAGCTCCAGAGGAGTCCAGTACTAGCACATTCCCCAGCTTGTTGTATTTCTTCTTGGCTGGGCAATGGAGGCTGATGCAAGGTACCACTTTACTGTAGCAATAATAAATCTGTCTCATTTACTGCATTTCCATGCTGCTTTCCTCCATACCATCAGAACCAACAGTGGCTCGCAGGTAGACATGGATTTACTTTGCTTCTGCTTTGAATCCTGACAAGATGTGCTGTGCATTAGCTTGGTCTTGACATTACACCAACATGTTTTCCATTCTGCTTGGACCACGAGCACAGAAAGATTGTATTTGCCTTCAGAAGGTTATACAGCTGTACCCTGTAGGTCTCTCAGACTGAGTGTAGCATCAGAGACAAATAGATATTGTCTGTCTGTCTACTGCTCTTACCACAATGTTGAGAGAGAAATAGCAGAGCATCTCAGTACTATCAGCGTGTGGAAAGCCCAAACTTTGCAAATGTTGCAATCCTTGCTTTATAGAGGCTTTACTTACAGAAATATTCTTGCAGCTTTTAAACCTCTTTATGTTGATTTTCATGTCCTGACTCATTCAATCTTAAGGAAATAGCTTCAGGTCCTGGCCGCATTGCACTATAGATCAGGCAAGCTGGATAATAAACAGGCTTGTTGTTTATGTGTAGAGGAGTGGAAGTTCTGCCAGAAGTGTATAAGCATGCTGGGCTGAGATGTTGGCAGACTGTTGCCAGGGGCTGCTGCGGATCAGCCATGTATTCAAAACAGGATCTTAATTGAAAAGTCTTTTTATATGTATTATGAAATATTCGTTTCTTTTCACATTTTTTCAGACCCTGCAAGATGTATTCTATAATAGGATACTCACATTTACTTTTTCTGTAATGAAAGGTGGATAACCTATGTATAAGTTAGGCAGCTGCGTCACCTCAGGCTGTGATTTTTGTCACAATTTGTAAATTAAGTAAGGTTGGGTCTGGACGGTAAGTGGATGGTCAGCCGCTCCCTTGCGAAGGGTGGGGATGTGGGTAACAAACCTGTGCTCCAGGAGCTGTTGCTGGCAGTTTGGTTAGAGGCGTTCTTCCCGCTGAGCCAGTGTCCTACAGTATAAGATTACTGCTGGGAAGGGTATGTCATCAATGAGATGCAAACCCATGGTTTCAATGCCTTGTGCTTACCAAAGCAACCTGTGTTTTTGCCTGGAGATCTAGATGTTCCAGGCAAATTTCAAAAGAGCATAAATTTCTTTTCTTCCCTAAAATAGTCTTCAAACTTGACTTGACAAAGGGATTTTTGCGTTCCCCTTCATATCTATTGCACTATATTGTAGTTTAACAAGTCAGTCACAGCTATGCATGGAGTTCAGCAGTGGTATAAATAATTTCTTGACAGTGTACTGTGGCTGATACAGCATAATGCAATTTGTCAGTATATGCAATATAACGCAGTAGATTTGGTGCAGTCTCTGGATACTTTTGAATGCACTGGACATTAGCATTTCTGCTAGTCCATCTTCATTAAGATCTCTTAGTGTATATATAAAAAAATTAATAAACTAATGGGTAAGCTATCTTAAGAGAATAATTTCTTCTGGACTTAGAACCTGGTAGCTCCAGCATGGCCAAATCAAAGGGAAGGTGGGGGAATTGTGATTTTCTTCGCAGTGTGGCTGTATTATGGTTGTTTTTTTTTTTTTTTTTTTTTACTGGACTCCAAAATGGAAGATTGGATTGGATTTCCTTTTCTCTTGATTTTGGTGGACTTTTATTAACACTCAGTTGCAATGAGGACTGTGTCAAAAATGCCTTTGCTCTTATTTTATGAGACTCTGTCATATGTAACTTCTTTCACTATCAAATGCAAGATAATTAACATTTTAAACCACTCGAGGGGGGGTCCCCAGCTATGATACAGCTCTGTCATCTGCTTGACCTCTCCTTTTATGCACTGTCCAGGTGTGTTTCCTTTCAAAAATGAAGTCCCAAGTGTGATTAAAAACAGGTCAGAGAACAAATTAATCAAATCATAGGGTGTAGCCTTGGTAGTATATCTTGTTTTATCAATAGATGATCTAACTTAAGGGGAAAAGCATCTAATTATCTGCCTTGTTGAAAGGGGCAAGAATTATATGAACAGGGCACTGCAAGGAATAACATTCTTTATAGGAATTCCTATGGGAAAATACCTTATCGGGGAAAACCACCGAATTCATCACGTTAGAATGCAACAAGACAGGTTGGAAGAAATGCTAGTTGTCTACCATCTATTGCACAGACAGGGAAATGAGCTTACTGTAAAAACTAAAACATCTGCATAAATTCTTAATGTAACAACTACATATACACATGCAGCAAAGGATAACAAAATTCAGGAGCAGAGAAAATATTGAGTTTGTACAGGATGACCTTCCATTTTAGTACAGAAAACAGAACTCTGAAACCAGATCTAGTAAAAACACCTTTTGCAAAAAAATTATTTTTATGCATGCATGTGCTTTTTTGCAGGTTTATTTAGTATTGATTACAAAGGAAAGACAGGCCAAGATCTGTATTAGGATCTAGCTCTGCTGCAGAATTTCTTTGCCTGTCTTTTAATCACTTTTGCTATTTTGCTTCAAAATATAAGGCTAATAATGCTAAGCATATATAAATTATTTGATACAGATGAAGGTCAAAGTTGATGGGTATGTATAAATACCTCAAGATCTAGTTAAAATTTCCTTGCCCATAGTGTGCAATGTAGAAATGGAATTTTATTTTTATACGAAAAGTGATGGTAATGTTGCCAATCTTCTCATTGGGCTCAGCAATGAGACCAATATACTAGAAGTCAAGGAAGCAAGGGGCAAAAATACAGCTGAGCTCATCTAACTTGGCCAGCAACTCCTTTGCCCCTTTCCCACCGTAGCAGAGCGAGCACAGCTCTGTGGGGCTCCCTGTGGCAGGGGAGATGCTCCCTCATTTGGTGAGCTGCTGACACACTGCTGTGAGAAGCACCAGCAGTGGGGGTACAGAGCTGTTGTCTTGAGAACTAATCTCTGTACTTTACCAAGGGGGAAAACAAACATTGCTAGGAGGCTTCATTTGAAAGAGTGTGAAGCTGTCATGGATGTGCTGCTTGGCAAAAAGGGGGTGTACGCCTGTCTAATGTGCAGTAGGCAATCAGATATCAAAGAGCTGAAGAGCCTGAAGGAACAACTGAATATTTATTCTAAATGGTGGTGGCCAGCTGCCAAATTCTGCAAGGTGGAACAAGATTTTAGTAGGGATCTTAACGAAGAGTAGACCAAATATCTCTGTTTAATACAAGGAGTGGTTAATCGTGCTGTCTTGTCTTGTGATCCGCTCCAGTCTTGTGAGCTAAGCAAGTTTAGTCCAATACTGTTTGAGAGGCCACCAATGGCTCTTCTGGCCCATTAATTGGAGGAAACCTCTGTAGGACAGGGTAGGGGATGGAGCAGACTTTCATGGATGTTCATTTTGTAGAGTCAGGATATCCTTTTCCTGGAAGAGCTTTTTCTGTCCTGTCAGTTGGATAACATTTAGAATGATATTTCTCATGGTTTAAAAAAATTAAAAATATGAAGACATTTTTCAAGAGAGTAGATCATCTTCTAGCGAGTCACCATTCTGGCCCAACTTCCCTCTGCAGTTTTATTGGGTGTCCCATTCTTTTCCGTCTTTTCCCTAAACTCTGCTGATACAACTGCTATCTGCCCACTGGAGACAAACATTTAAGTGTGCACAAAGAGATGAGCAACATAAGGCCACCATATGATGTAGCCACTCTAGTTCTGCAAGGAGTTGTGCTTGGCCTGGGACAAAACAGTGCCATGTATCTGTTGCTGTCCTGAAAATAAGTCATGTATACTGCTGCCTGGCATGGACTGCAGCAGCAAGGCTGGGATGGCGACCTTGTTATTACTGGCTTGTTGGAAAAGGAATTTGTCAAATTTTCTAAGTCCTCAGCTGTCTTACTGCTAGAACTGAAGGTGTGAGAGGAGTTAGCTTTCCAATCTATCAGTGTTTAGGATTGTAATTTTCAGTCTAAAAGTCTTAATTTCATGAAAATAGTTTGGTTTATGAGGTTTTGTAGTTCTTTTCTTTCTTTCTCTCTCTCTCTCTTTTTTTTTTTTTTTAATGACTAAGCTCTCAGTCCTACCCCCTGCCCCTTCCATCTTGGTGATAATCATCTTTTGGGTCACATATTTGAGAAGTCATCAAGAGAAGAAGATTGTAATGTATTAGTGGTTTGTACTTGACAATCAGATTTGTTTTCTGCAATAAAGAAGTATCCCGGATTTTTTATTAGTGTTTTGTTTTGTGTTGGGTTTTTTGGTTGTGGGTTTTGGTGGTTTTTTTGTTGTTGTTGTTTGTTTGTTGTTTTTTTGTTTGTTTGTTTTTTGTTTTGTTTTGTTTTTGTTTGGTTGGTTGGGTTTTTTTAATTGAAGAGATTTGCATTAAAATATGTAGTATATCCATAAAAGCAACAGCAGGTGGCAGAATAACTTCACTGGAGGTTATTTTCTTGGCATGCTCAAGTTTTTTGGTGAACATAGAGAGAAAAACAGATGTATCGATGTGTGAGGTGACCAATTGCTACTCTAGATAGTTATCTTAACAGAGAATGTAACAGGCAATTCCCAAACACATTCTGCAAGGTTTTCTTCAGTGTTTAATGTGATTGTTTGCTTTTTACTTCTATAGAATAGTTAAATGCTTATTAAGAAGGTTTCTGAAGAGTTTGTATATGGTGCTTTGCTGTTGCAGAACAGCACCAGCTGAAGTGTAGCAAATTATATTTTTAGAGGAAGTGTATCTTTGTATATGCCACATACATATAATTATTTCCTCTTAGAGAACAGTATTTATGTAAACATATTGCCATGGAAAGTATTGTTCTGGAGAGCAGTTTTGCGGTCATCTTTGAAGAAATAAGCTCCCTGGGAAATTACTAGTAAATCTTGACTAGGATTCTTCAACAATCAAAGACTAAAGACTGTGTGAAAGATCTATCTTGTTTATTGGGGAATGGAGAGGGTGCAGCTGTGAATTGCATTTGTTGTCTCATGGTCTATTTAGCAACTCCTTGGCTTCCTCCACTGCATCTCTCTGGGAAAAGTTATGATGTTTGAAATCATTAATACATTCGAGCAATATAATTGAAAATAAATAGGACAAATAGACAATGTATTAGGTAATGGCTTCCTTAACCTTTCTCAAACAGTGTGATAGTTTGCGGTATACCTAGGGCTATAGCCAATTCTTCAGTCGTGGCTGACTGATAAAAAATTTTGAGAACTGCCAGGACCGTAAACAAGGATGTAATGGTATTTTCCCTCATTGTAGCAACGGAAAATAGCCTAACATAAGGGCAATTACAATTTTTCTTCTCCTTTAAAGGTCTGAGATCATAGTAGTGGTGGGATAGTTAATTTTGGCCGTAATGTGACCTCTATGTTAGACCAGACTCGTTTACCCTGTAGTTCTCAAACACTGAGCACATGCAGTAGCACAGGATGGCTGCTGAAGGGAGTCATCCCATCCTCCCTCCATCCAGTCTGGGGAACTACATCAGTTCTTTACTCTGGTTCAGTTTATGGCTGCACAAACATTTTCCTGCATGGAACAGGCAGCAGTTCAGGGAAGAAAAATGAGACAGGAGAGGACAAGATAGCTGTTTCTCATTTCAGTGTTGTCTTACACTATTTAAAACATAGGTGAAACTACAGTCTCATGTAGTGATTGTTCTGTGTAGAAAAGATACTAGAAAACATAAAGATCAGAGTTGAGTTTGTTTTTTTCTTTCCTTAGTGGATACTTGTAAAGATGTCCCCAGTGGGACACAGGGACAGCAGTTGTGCCGATAGTATGTTCTCTTATTTTTGAAACATGGCTAAATGTTTCTATGGAAAAATTGATTCCTGTTCAGATTGCATTTGATATTATCTGCAGTGTCTGGAAATAGCCTATGTATGCTAATGGCAAAACCTGAAAAGTTAATAGAGCTATCTCAAACTTCCACAAATGACCTTTATAATACAGTGTATGTATTAAAATGGAAGTTGTTGACATGTAATAATACACTACACAGTTCAACATTCTGAAGGAGAAGGAAGGCAGTTTGCTCCCAGATACCTGTGATCTGCTATCTAGGCCTGAGTGACATCGCATTGTACATTTGGTGTGTCAGATGGTGAGTTTGTGGAGTTCTTAGCAAGCCCTGAGAACAGGGGAGTTGCAGATGGGTGGTTTATGTCAATGCACAGGAGGGCATTTTATTTTGTGCTGTGAAAATCAGTAATGGTATGGAAAGTAAGCGTAGAGGGGCAAAAAAATATGGTATCTGCATAGAATGAGTGTGTTTGTGTGGTGTTGCAGCTTTTTTTTTGTGGATTTTTGAGGAGCTCATTCACTTTAATGAGAGCTTTGCCAGAAATCTTAGGTGTATTCCAGGCAATCCTGTTGATGCATTTCACTTTAACAAGCCACTTCAGTATCCTTTTGAACACCTCATTCCCAGCAATGCCTCATCTCTGTTATTTGCAAATAGCTACTGGATCAGGATAAGTATTTGTGTAAGTTTTTTTCATTGAGAACTTCTTTAACGCAGTCATATTATTTCTCTAAGTGGTCCTTATTCCCCTTCCCTTTTTTCTTCCCAGAGATTCTTTGTTTACTTGCTTTAGACATGCTTCAGGAATGTGTTTGTTTTTATGTCTTTGTTTATTTACTTTTCCAATTCCATTATAGCTCTCTAGATTTTATTCTTATATATTGACTACTGTAGTTTATTTTCTTCTTTCAGCTGTATGTTCATTTCCTAAGGTCTAGTTGTGTATTGAAAATCATGTTTAAATCTTTCACTTCATTATTATGTCTGTCTGTGTTTTCTGAGATGTAGGCCTTTTGTAAAAACTGCAGCTTTTAAATTTACTTTCGAGCTAAAATGCTTTTAACTTCATTTCTCTTTTCTGATTTTAGCATCACTAGGCTAGCTTCTGAAGTTTTCAAAATGTGGTCACTAGTGTCAGATAGTTACGTGATTGTGATATTTCCTGGATATGCCAAGTATCTCTAAAATGCTTAATGCTGACCCTTGATTGCAGTTTGTAAATTAAAAATAATAATGGCATTAATTGCCTTCAGTAGTAATAGTTTTGGTATTCCTAGTCTGAACTTTGTATGCTCAGTGTTCCTTCTCCTGAAGTGTTGAAGAGAAATATAGCTCTGCTTGTAACCTCTTTATATTCTAATGGCTTGGGTTTGTATTTATGAAGATTCAGCAATATAGTACATTCCCTGCTATTCTTTTGGTGTAAAAAGTTTCTCCTCTGTGGCCAGATACTGATTTTTGATCAATAACCTTTTTCTTTAGCTTATCTACTTTGCCTGAATTCTGTTCTCTTGCTCCATCCTCTAGATTGACACCATTTTCTTTGAGCTCTTAATATTGGTATGGTACATTTATATTTATTTCTGAAAAAGTGCATATTTGAAATATTTGCTTGCTTGAAAACACTTGTTTCTGTGATCTCAACCTGTCCATTTTCCACTTCAGCTCTAATTTCTTTTTCCTCTTGAAGTACTAATTTTTATGAGTGTGTGCAGTTCAGCAGTGCAGTAGCCAGGCTAGTTGCCACTTACACGAACCTGGAGCCTCTGCCTCATAAAGCATTTTGTCTTTTAATAACCCATTTGCATTGCGATATTCAGCAGAACACTATGGATACTGCCAATTTTTTTCCGTTACCATCTGATTCAATTCTTTGGCCTCAACTCAGGAAAGCACTTAAACATATTTTAATTAGTGCTTTAAGTGCATACTTAAAATTGAGTACATGCTTAAGTGCAGCCCTGAGTAGAAATATTTTTTTGGTATTGTTCTTTGGTTTTGTCTCCCTTCTTTCTGGTATTTTGTTTTCCACAAATACCTGTGAATGCTGTAGTATTAACTGTTTCTGGGCCTGACATTTTTTACCATTTCCAGTGAAGTGAGAAGAAACTTTAGAAAAGTTTCTTATTAGGTGCTTTCTGTCCTATCTTCTGCTGCTGTTAATGAATGTTGTAACATTGGTCTCCTTCCAAACTGAAAGACTGTCTGTCTTGATGTTTCTGAAGGGAGGTAACCTTTGTCTAGTTATTGTTTATAGTGATACACAAATAATTTATTGATCTACCAGTTGTAGTTAAACATATGTTAAAAGAATGCTTCCAATCCTGTTTGCATGTTCTCAAATGTTTTATCTTTTTTTCGGTAGTCTTTCTAAAAGTAGGTGTAGTCAAAAGAACGATAGATGGGAAACAAAGTCCATAGGGGCCAAAATGGCAGTGGCGGCATGCCTGAGTGCAAAACTGTGATGTTCAGCGGGGGATGGAGGTGGATAAGAAAACAAATACATCTCTCTTGGAATATTTGTTACTATTCCCTGATCTATGATTATTGTGGCAGTGCTTAACTTAAACTTCCTTTGATCCAAACATGCATAAATACCTGTGAAAATTAGAATAGCTTTCTAGTTTTGCCTATTAGCTTGTTCCAGTATCTTCAGTGTTCAAGCTGAGGCAAGTGAAATGCAGATGGGATTGAAGATGTGCAAAATTTCTGCAGGGATGCGATTTATCTGAGTTCACCCTAACATATGCCCTTTTTCTGGCTTGAAACCTCTAAACTCTGAGGGAAAGAAACTGGGACATGCAGGGTGGTTTAGCTGCCTAATTTCCAAATACATAGGCACTGACTATGACAGACTTCATAGTGCATGCCCAACGTCCTAGACATGTCAGATTTGCTGTTTATATACTGTATAGTACATACTTGTACTTTTTGCCTCTTAAGGGTGATTTCTAGGTCCACTGTCTGCCTCTGGTAGTATTGCCTCCTCTCTGTTCAGCCCTGTACCCACTGTTTGCCTTGGGCAGCTGAAAGTGTTAAGGTAGACTTGCACTGCCATAATTTCAAGGTGTCTATAAGCTATTTCCATGGTATTAATAACCTGTTTATTATCCATTGGGGTTACGTGAATTGCCTTGAAGTGCCCCTTCAGTTGCAATAATAACGAACAAAACCAGGTGAATCAGAATGTGCCTATTGTTATGAAACAGTGATATAGACTGTTAACAGTATATATAACCCTGCTTGGTTTTTTGACAGTCTGTAGTTGCTGTGTTAAAGCTGTTTGACACTTGAGCATTGTCACATGGTCTCTAATAGAGCATTATTTCAGACATTACTCAGATACAAAAGTTCCATGTGAGGTATCATCACCTTTGAGTGATGGATAAGCCAAATAATAAAAGTGCAAAAGTAATTCTTTAGTCAGAGCCATCATTCTTTTTTTCATTTTATTATGTGAAAATACTACTGAAAAAAACTCTTTTGGAAGGTTTAAATAAGAGTATACTGTGCTCTGCCTTGTCTTTTTGGTAAATGAATGTGGTGTTCTCCGGAAGTACTTCCTTTCCGGCACAGCTACATAGTCCCAAATTTGACACTGTTAGACAACAGCCTAAACAGTTTAGCTCAGTCTGGCTCTGAACTCTTTCCTCTGAAAATTCATTCTTTGAATTTTAAAGCCATCAGCTGAATCGCCTTCCTTCAGCATCTTTTCCACTTTCTAACAGACTATTGTGTAGTTCCATGTTTTCTTTCTAGAAAAGAGAAATTAATGGCAAGCCTGGGCTCTGTTTTAGAGCAGCGGGCACTTTGTAAATACCTTTTGTTTCAATCCTCTGGATTTGATTTGAGTTCCATGTTCAAATAAAATTAGAAAGCTTAGTAGGAAAGCCTAGGCAGAGCTAAGAGGTTTTGCTCTGCACTATGCTAAAATAAAGATTCCAGGGTGTTTTGGGAGTAAGTGGTCATGTGTGCAGCTCCTTCCAAAGTCCTTAACACTCTAGTCTTTACTGTGTTACAGCTTTTGGAGGTGATGTGCTTGTCTTCCACCTTGCTTTCTGAGAGACAGATAAGAGTCTCCTTCCTTCTTGTGACACATTTTGAGGAAAGGAGCGATGCTGTGTGGATGTTAGGAAATTATATACTTAAAGATTTTTCAATTCCCTGCAAAATTTCCCATCAGTATCAGACAGTGAATCCCTGCAGTTGTTGTTGTTCTTAACCATTCTTCAGTTCTTCAGATTTGCTCTCTTTTTTATGGGCATTTATAAAGACGTGTCAAATATTGATACCCTAAAGAGCTGGCTGGCAAGGTCTCGGAAACTCCTGTCTCTGTTTTCTGGTCTGTAAAATGCATGGAATAATTCCTGTCTATCTTTTTTTTTTTTGAGATTCAGGATCTGACTAGTCTTTTGAGATAATCTTCTGGAAAATGCCACACAAGGGCACTTTTTCATCATGTTAATTTTTGGGTTGTTTTGAAAAGCTGTCACATACATGTTTGTGTGTGTGTTTTCTGTCTCCTATGTGTATGTATGTATAATTTGAATAACTGCTTGTATGAAGATATGGCTTACATTTAATTATTAGTCTCCTGCATTACACAAAGGTATTAGGATGACAAGATTATTGATTACTTATTCAGTCTGAAGGTAGTTTCTGTTTCAGTTAATACCTTCTCAGTTTGTTTGTACAGACAGTTGTAGATGCAGGCAAAGAAAGCATCTGTCCAGGAACCCAGAGTAGAAGGGGTAGCAAAACACAGTAATGGCCAGACATAACTGCTGAATTGTTCTGTCTGTGTCTGAATATCCTGCCCCTGATCTGAGGTGGAAAATGGAAGGAATAGTTGTGCTAGCATGGAGCTGCGTTGTGTTGCCCTTCTCCAGCATAAACTGTCACACTGTAAGGCAGTTTTTTTGAGGTCTGGCTTGGGACAGAGAGGGTGGGTGGGAAGCCTTCTGATATGGTCCAGATCTGGGGCAAAGAGCACTGAGCCCATACATACTGCGTGTGTGTATTTATAATATAATGGTCACAGGCTTCAAAACTGAACTGCATTGTGGCTAAACTTCTTGGTAAATTCAATTTATAGTGCAAACAGACCTATCACCTTTAGTTAACTTTTTCCTACTTTGTGTTACAAGTTCTCAGGATTTCATTATGAATCTCACATTAGTGGTTTTCTGAGCTTTTTAATGTACTCCTGTTCCTGTAGTGTTTTCAGTGTTGTAGTAGATTAACAAAAAACTTTAAGATTGCAGAGAATCTGAATGCTTATGACACAAAACAGAAAACAAAAAAATAACATAGTACTATATAGCACCTTTTTAACCCTTTCTTTATATCCCCAAAGTATTATGAGTTCTAAGAAGAATGAAAAATGGACATTTTTTGGCCTTGCTCATTTGCCCAAATAATCTTTCTGGTTTTCTTGTTCCCAAAGGTTAATGCTGCACACCAGGAAAGTGGAATTAGCAAATATCTGGATCTAGATTATCTTTTCATCACCTGAATCCAATGCCAGTCTGATGGAACATTCCAAGTATGTTTCACAAAAGCTTGTAGTTAAGTTCCATTTGTGGACTTTGGGCTACTTGGATGTCTTCAGCTACTGTTGAGTAGACAGTCCTGAACCGTAAAGTTCATAGCCAGCCTTTTATCAAATTGAGAAGCATTTAGATCTGTGGGTTTGCAGCTGGTCTGTATTTGTTCTTGAGGCTGGCTCTTGCTGTTTGTAACAAGAATAGAAACCATAACAAAATGAATGGTGGATCTTTCTAGAGATGGTCATTGCAGATAGACTTACTGCTGCAAGACAGGGTTTCTTGCACAGTGAGAATGACTCTTCTGTTTATGGCCGTGTTCCTTGAAGTATCATGAAACTTGAAGCACTTTCTTTGCCTCAGAAGCAGCGTTTCCAGGGCTCCGTGCCTCACCGTGTTCTAAACATGCCAATTCTGTTCCTTCCATTTGTGTTTGCTGTTGATATTCGAGGCAGTTTGTGTTCCTGCAGGAAGGTTTGTATTTGTTATTTGTACCTTCCCCATAGCTATTCATGCCTCTTCCCCTTTCTGTTGGAAACTCCAGTGCAGACTCAGCTCTTGGTGAAGCCATTGCAGGCTGTGGTTTCTTCAGCCCTTTCTTGATCAAAAGCCTTGAAAAGCTGTTGAGATGGAGTTTGGATTGAAAACTATATAATCTGTGATGTTTCCTCCAGCATGTTAAAAAGGTCAACTTTTACATCAGAGATGGAGTTTCTTGTTTCTTAATTTCAGCACTCACCTGCTCTTTTTGTGCGTGTGTCTCTCTCACCCTGTGCTTCTGCAGAGGCGAGTGGAATATTTTTTCATGCTGCTTATACCAATATATCCAGCTCCTTATTGAGCTTCATATTTTAGAAGTAGTGTGAGGTTGGTCTTGTAACACTCCTTGAAGATTAGCTGTTACTTGCCTTTCACTGGCACAAGAAAGATCTGAGTTATCCAGGTCAGAAAATACAGTACAGTAATGAAGTTACACTGCATTGCTGTTATTTTGTTCTCTTCATTGTTCTGGAATTATTCAGCACTCCCTGCTCTATAAAATAGCTCTTTAAAATGTCCTCAGTAACGTCAAGAGAGACAAAAAGTTGTTCACAAGGGCAGTCTCTCAGCTAACATTCATATAATAAGCTGGCATCTATTTGTTTCTTTCCTTCTGTTTTAAATATGGTGCTAATACTTTACAGAATGTTCTACAACATATTAAAAGTTGAGCCATGAGTAATTTTTCAGATTTACCCTTCCAAAATGTGCAGTGCAAACCAGTGCTACTTCCAGTCCAGTACCTGACTCAAGCAAAGGGGAAGGATATATATATTTTTTGGTTTTTTTTTGGCGGGGGGGGTGTAGAGAGAAAAGTCATTGGTTTTTCTGGGGAAAATTTTTTGTGTTTTCTTAAAAGACCCTATAAGCCCATACATGGAATGGATAGTGATCCACTATTACTGCTAAATTGTATCTAGACATTGCCCAGCTGTGCTGTCCCATTAGAATACTCTGAGAACACTTGGTGGTTTTAATCACCCTTCATGCGGTGAGTTTAAAGCATTAGGAAAGCAAAATACTGAATCCCACAACACTCTTACGGTGTAGGCATTATGCCTGCTTTGAAAACAGAGCACAAAGAATTTATTATATCAGTAAGCAGTTGCAGCTACTTAGTGTCAGAACTAGGATTAGAAAACATGCGACTGGACTTCTGCTCCCTCCTGTTCTCTCTTGAGAATGAATTGAGGAGAAGAGTTAATGGTAAAAGAAAATTCTGAACTGGTGGTTTCTCTGCAAATGTATTTAGGGACTAAAGGATGATGGTGGAAAAAGAGAAGTCCATGACCATGTTTCACTTTTGTGTAACTCCTTTATGATCAGTAAAACCAGACCTGCATTAAATCTTACTCAATCTGGAATAAAAACTGAGTAATATTAATAAAATTTAAAATTATGATGTTACCTTGTCAAGTTAGTTTCCACACTGAAGTGGATATCTAATGTTTTGGAGGAGGAGAGAAGTGTAAGAGGCAGCTGGAGTATAAGTCATCCATTACATGATATTCATTTTAAAGCATGGTACAACAGATAGGGTTGGTGTGGGGTTGTTTTGTTTCTTTGTTGGTTTGTTTGGATTTTTTTCTCCACCTGTTTGTTTGTTTGTTTTTAAAGTAACACTTTTGTTGAGCAATTTATTGTCAAACAAGCCATAGTCAGTTTTCTTTAGACACAAGGAGCAGCCAGTGGCAAAGGAATTTTATTATATTACCACTACTGCTGAAAACACTTTTCTAGTTGATACACATTTTGATGATTGCTGAAATCAGACAACATAACTAGAGGGGTACATGCTTGCAGCTGGTGTTCTGCCTGTCTTCACAGCACACAGGGCATTTTGCAAACTGGCATCCATCTAAACATTTTTGCTTAGATTCATATATAACCAAGCAATTATCTTCAACATACCACATGCTCTGCTCTGCTAATGCACCTTGCTTGAGGTCTAAGAATCTTGCTCTGAACTGTTTCTATCTTTGTTTTAGAAATTGTACAAACACATCCTGTCCTTCCCTGAGGAAGTCTCTGCTGGGCCACTGCTCTACCTGCAGCATGCCAGTCCTGGTGTGTAGCATCCCATAGTTCCTACCCTCCTTCCCCATGCCCTTCCAGCCTGACCTGAACCAGCTTACTGCTTTTTTGCTCCTGCTTTCCCACAGTGTTTGCTCGTACACCTCAATCCTATGCAGAAACACTTTTCTAATCTGGGCCTGGTCTCCCACTTGTTTACCCGCCTATCCCACTCCTCACTGAAAGAATCTCTTCCAGTCATGGGTCTGCAGAAAGCAGTTATGATGGAGTCCAAGGAAAATGCAGAATCCTGTGAATTTTAATAGCAAATCTAGGAGATCATATGAAAACAAAAAAAATAAATAAAATGGCTAGCTCCAGTGAACAATTTAACAATTTCAACTGGTTGTCCAGAAGCCATTAGCTGCTTGCTGCCTATGTAGTTTGCAGGATGTGCAGCAGATCTCACAAGATTTGACCCAACTGTGGTCATTTGGGTTAATCTGAATGAGGTGTAAAAATTATTTAGCTCTATTAAGTTTAATTCTGAAAGAGCAGATGCTTATCTGAAATCTTGTACCATTCCCAAGGTTTTGCTAAAGTTTAGTATCACTGAAGTTGCCCCAACCTGATATCAACTCTCAACATTTCTGTAGTTCTAGTAACAGCTGTAAATATAATGGTGTTCCCAAATAGCTGAATAAATTACTACTTTTTTTTTTTCCCCTTTGTAAATGTTTATAAATATTTACATAGAAATTGAGGTGCCAACAGCAAACAGTAGTAGTGCTGGTCACTTCCAGTGGAGCTATTCTCAGGCATCACTAACTTCCCAAGCAAATTGATTTTAAATTTTAAAAAGGAAAGGAACAGCTTTGGGGTGAATTGATTTGCTTTTGCAGGAATTTTACTGTTAAGAGTTACTTAGTTTGATTTGTCTTAGTAGTGGGAAAAGGTTTGCCGAAACCAACCCTGCAGAATTGATCTCCCCTGCAACACGAGAGATGTTTCTACCGTGCTGCCTTGTGCACGTATATAGGCAGTGACCTTGAGGGACAGGGCTGTTATCCCAAGAGGTGAGAAACTAGCTTGAGTACAGTTTCATGGGCTTGTAATTTTGTTTGGACAATCTCAAATGCTATTCTTCTGTATTGGGCAAAGCCAAAGGAGGGATGTGTCATGCTGCGGTCTCAGCATAAAAATGACTCCTTGCATTTTTCTGAGTTCATTTTCCATCTGGAGTCCCCACTTCCAAAGAGGTTTCTAATGATTCATATTTCCAAGGAAAGTGAACACCAATTTAAGCAAGTTAGTTACGTAAATAGAAATTTGTAATTTAAAAATGTGACATAAATGCCAATTTATTGAGGAAATGCTGACTAACTATATTTCCTGGTGAGAGGATTTAGAAGAAACAGGATATAAAGGCTGAGACAGTGCCACTGAAATTTTAGAGTATCTCAAGCCACAAGATTACCAGCCACCCACGCACACCCCCCAGCCGCATACACAAGATGGTAAAAAGGAAGGTCGAACAGATGCTA
>JANHGN010020335.1:4711-60843 GCA_024605025.1 Megaceryle maxima | reverse complement strand
AAAAACCGAACCGCACACACACAATTTTCACTCACTCCACCCCAAACACTCCCCCCCCCCCCCCCCCCCCCCCATTATTGATGAGAAGAAAGATGGCTGATTTATGTCCCCTCCACTCTTATCTCCTCTGGATAATATCAGATCAGACATGTTTTGAAAATAGTCATGCACACATGTTGGTTTGGGTTTATTCTGGACTATGTAACTTGTAGACAAATGCTGTTGTGGAAGATAATCTAACTACTGAGTAGCAAGGTTCTTAAAATGCTATAGCATTTTTTGAAAACTGCTATAGCACTTTTCAAAAAATGCTAATAAAACTTCATAACACAGTGCAGCATTGTGCATTTTGTATAGGTGGCTTTTTTCTTTAATTTGTTTGTTTGTAGGGTTTTGGGGGTGTTTTTTCTTGTTCTTTGGTTTGTTTGGTTTTTGTTTTATTGGTTGGGGTTTTTTTGTTTTTGTTTAAAAATTGCTTCAGAATATATTAGTTTATAAAAATTTATTGAACATTTTAAGTGGAAGGATATTAAAGGTTAAAGGTTTTAACATCTAACTTTGAAGCTTTAGAGACAGGCAAGATATACCCAAGCAATCTTCCTTTGCATAAAAATATTGCAGTGTATTAAAGGTATGTTGATACATTACAAACCTCAAAAGCTAGATTGTAAAACTTTCAGTCCGATCAGACTAAAAGATGTTGACTATTAAAAGTCAATGGTACTGCAGAAGAATAGTACCCAGCATTCAGACTGGTGTGCTTAGGTGTACCTGGTTTATTTTGTGTGTTGCATTTTAAGGGAGGCTGAAGCTACTGTTGGTTTTGAAATTTTATAAATATTTCTGGTAGAAACAGATTACTGGATAAATTGGTGGTTAGGCTGAAGAGGGTGCAAATCTAATTCAGTATATGACAATGTCTAAAATGTAGTCTTAATATATACCTACAGCTGTTCATTTTCACTTGTTCTTTCATCCATTTTTGAGCCCTGGGTCACATGGAAATGAAAGTCATGGAGACTTGAGAGGCTGTTTGTTTCAGCAGGTGGGTGTTTTGTTTCCTGGATGATTTCTACTCTGTTTTACCGCCATTGCAGCTGTAGAGGATGATAACTGAATTTTGTTCATGAGAACACTTTGAAATCACCAGGGGCACGCTGTTTACTCAGTGGGCCTTAGTTGCACTAAATAATAATAATGCTGTCAGTGCCTAGTTTGTTCCTGCTTTCTTAACAGCCTTCTCCTCTTTTGTAAAAAAAAAATAAATCTTGGTATATTGTTTTGATTGTCAGGCTTCTGTGCAGTATTGGTTACTACCCTAGTACTCTACAGACCTGTTAAATTGTCTTGGGCAAATTGGGGGATGGGGGTATATATCCAAATTCCCTGTTACCCTGCACTCAAAACCTATTGACTGCTATATACACTGAAATAAACCTATGTGAATATCTAAGGATTCCCATTATAGATAAGGATAAAAATCCTGTCTGTGCCTGAAATGTGTTCGATGAATGTCAGCAGCTACTGTAACACATCAAGAAAAGTACTCTAACAAGCATCATGTAAAGCATGCTGTGATCTCTGACATTACTGTAGGCTAGGAAAGATTTGCTTCTGTGATGCTGATAGAGTATGTTGAGTATAAAATAACATAAGCCATGTGATGCTGTCTGGTGGTGGTGTTAGCAGTTACCCGCCTGTAAAGGATAAATGAATAGACAAGGGGGAGCAAATATTCCTGTAGATCTCTCTTGGCAGCTTAAAAAGTAAACAGAAAGGCTCCAGTGCTGCAGGGCAGGCAGGGAACTATGGTTTGCAGGGGAATTGAACAGCAAAGTGTTGATGGGATTTCTAGCACATCCTAAAACTTTCTGCTGCTTCCACGAGGCACTGAGGAGCAGTCTGAACTAACACTGTCCTTCCTCTAAAAATGTTGGCATAGGGTCATGATGTGGGATAAGGGGGAGCTAGGGAGGGTATTTTAAAAACCCTTTGGCAATGCTGTAAATTACAGTAGCCTATTGAGCTGTTCCAGTATGCATCCAAGACCCAGCAAGTCTCCTGTGACCCACTGCCTTGAAGGCTTGAAGGAATTAATGGGAAGGAATCTGAGGAATTGATGGCATTAATGACATTGAGATTGTTGTGCCTTATATGCTATACCTCTCTAGACCCGTGTGTGTATGTTACTGTAAAGAGTCTTTCTGACAGGCTTGTCAAAACATCAAAATCCAATAAAAATGCTGGTACGCTAATTATCAGCTTGAAATAGGCCCCTAAATAGACCTTTGTTACAAGTATTTAATTAGTTTAGTTTGTATTCCTGTTTAATTGTTAGGAAAAAAAAATAGGATGAGTGTAGAGAAACTAAAATAAAATAAACCCCAAATATAGACAGAATTATTAATATATAATTTGCTGGATAGATATTAGATTGGGTGCTAGAGTGGTCAGGTGAGTCTGAACCCTTCTAAGTCTCGTTCTTGAAATCAGGGTTAGGGAGTGTTAGTAGATTCGTGGTACCTTTAGTCAGTTTGCTTAATATCTTAGCATCTGTCTCTACAAAAGAAGTAACATTTATTCCATCAGGAAGTAGGGAGATTTAATGTCACAGAATTTATGAAGGTCTGGGTAAATTTGAAGTTCTGGATGAAGAAGCATGGTAGGTGCACGGCAGAAAGTCTGAACTCAGTAAGTGAAAGGAGGGACACTTCAGTCTGCTTTCTGATCTGCTAAAGAAAACTAACAAGCGCAAATAAGCTACACTACGTTTTTCATTAAGAAGAAAAAAAAAAATGTAAGCATAATTTTTTACTTCCTTGTAATCCTATTAAAGAGTAGGAGATGATGTAGTCAGCTCTCCTCTCAGCCTGGAGCATGCCAGAGCAGAACTGAAGTTCTCTACTACTTTGCTGATGTTCCAGACAAGCAAGTTGCTTCACTATCCTTCAAAACCAAGCAAATTACACCAACCAAAAGCCCTGTTGCTGAGAACAGTCCGTGTTCTAAGAGTAAACCATGAATTCATAATTTTATCTTATTATTTTACAAGACAGTTTGGCATTTGTCAGAAAACTCCTTTTTAAGTGGTGGTGTTTGCCACTTTGAGAGGGCACCAGGATTTGGTTGTAAAAGGTGCCTGTGGATCAAAGTGATTTCCTGCGAGCTGCTCCGCGTTGGCTCAGCCGCTATCAAACCCGTCTCTTACCGTGGTACCTCACTGCTACTCACAGGAGTAAGCTTGATTCAGAGAGCCATCATTATGCAGAGGCTGGAGGGGAGGGTGGAGGAGAGGTAAGGTCTGCTGGAAACTAACCCAGAGCTTGGGGCGATTGGCAGGGAATGAAGGGGGGTGGCAATCCCTCTGGGGGGGTGTCTTACGCACGTCCCTGCAAACAGGTCTGGGCAGGCTGCTGGATGTGAAGGCCTTCCAGGCACACAAACCTTTCTTGCTGAGCAGCACAGCACAAGGGTGCTGCAGCGTGGATTTGGAAGGTTACGTTTTTGTTGGCTGTGTTCCTCGTTCACAGAGGAGGAAAGGCTAAAGACCTCAGGCTATCGCTGGGTGGTAGCTATTTCAACTTGAAGACGTGTAGCTGCCTGAGAACAGCATGCTTTTGTTTTGTTTAGTTTGTTTTTTTTCTTCTGGTGGAAGTTTTATTAATTCATTGTGATTATTTTTAAGCAGTTGGCAGAGATGTGAATAGACACTTTACTTCTCCAGAAGTCTTATGGAGTAGAATTGCGTAACTTTGTACTTTTCCTATGCAAAGCAGAATAAATTGGATGTAAATACAGTGGTCAGTCACTGAAAGATTCTTTGGTTTCTTCCGACTCCTATTTATACCCTGTGAAATCCAGTGACTATAAAATGACCTCTGCTGCTATGAATTGCCTCACTGAGGGAGGAAACAGGAGAAGTTGGGGTGGAGATACCGTGGCAAAGCAGGAGCTGGAAGTCCTGTCCTATGAGCTCTAATATGGTCGCAGCTAGCAGCAATGTGTTCTGAGCAACAGGTCTCTAATGTTTTAATAGGTGTTTTTGAACCTTCCAGAGAATCATTACTTTCTTCTTTCTGTGCTATTAGACTGTTTAATTGTCCTTTTTTATTTAATTTTTTTCTCCCTGAATGTGATGTAAATAGGTACTGCTGAAATTCCTCTGAGGCAAGGTCAACACTTGTTGTTAGATGGCCTATAGGATTAGGAAGTGTTTCTCAATAGATTTCCAGTGGTTTGTGTGCATATATCTGTTATTCAGGGAATTATGCCAAATTCTGGTGACATTGGTTGAGATGTGAATTCTAACAGCTCTTGGCACAGAGGCCTCTCTCTTTGCCTTCAGTCAGGGCAGCTGCTATGGCTTTGTGTCTGAAAACATCCATCTAGTTTCCTCTAACGTGAAAGTCACCATTACAGCCTGTGCCTGTGTCATGACTAAACATGATGGCTCTAATGGGTACTTTTTCTTTCAACTGATTTGGATTAGCAGCAACTGTTATATATGGGCATTTTTCTGTTCATGCCTGCATCAAAGGAGCTTTGTGCTTTCTTCGTTAGCAGCAACAACTTTAGTACATGTAAAATTACTTTGGAGTATCTTTGTTAGACCTTGATTAAATACCAGAAGTGGTACTTGATTTTGAACATGGAAATTTAATTTATTATAAGGCTTTTTGCTCATGATCCTGGGCTCTGTAGAGTACTTGACATTATTTTCATTCTTCCCCAGAGAAACCTGAGATGCTGGGGCCAGTGACTACTCAGTTTGGGAGTATGGGACACCTACTGTGATGAGTACTGGATGGGTGTGGTGATTTTCTTGGATTTCGGATTATAAACTGATGGGTTTTCTCCTCTGTATTTGGTTTGTATGAGCCAAAATAGTTTACGTTTTCTAAGAAAGATGATCTGTGTATATATTTCATCTGTTATAGTAATAGTTGTGATATAAATATGTTTGGTTTGGTCCTGGAGCCCAGAACAGTCTTGATTTTTCACTGTGAGGTGAGACCCTGCACAGCATTGCTGCAGTACCCAGAATCGAGTGCTCAGCAGCTGTGGGCACTTGAAATTTTCTCTTTAAAACTCCTTACTTTGTTTAGGAGCTCTTGGTATTGCAGTTCAGACTTTGCCTTTTTCTGTTTGTAACTCCCTGATTTCTCTGAAAATGCTCAGTTTTAAGGAAGATTTCTTCCTTGTGAATATTAGGTACAAGTCCTGTGGACATCCTTGACAATTTTTGACAGCTTTTGTGGCAAATGGCTACCGATGCTGAAGAAAATCTCCCTGAAGAAACAGGAGTTGAACAAAAAGCTAATTCAGTGTGTAGATTAGATGAAGATCACAAACACCCTATGACTATGACAGATGGTGATATTTAGGGTTCTTCCTTGAGCAGACCAATGCCAGTCTTGCAGAGCTATAACAGGTTCCCAAGGAGAAGGCTGCGGTTCTCACAGCTGTTTGAAGTATGCTGCTTCACCCCAGTTTTCTCACTGTTCCCTTTTTCTGTTTACAGCATTGCTGCCTGACCCATCTGGCTTTGTGGTGTTGCTGGGTGCACTTTCCCTTTACTGGTGCCTTGACAATAGTCACCATTGTTTTGACCCCTTGAACGCCTCATTAAAATCTCTGTGCTTCGGGGAAGGGGAGAGGTGCCTTCTCAGGGATGGGCATGAAGGATGGCTGGGGATCAGTAAAACTTCTTTGCCTTCTACTCCAGCATGCCGAGTCAGCATCCCAGCCCTGTTGACTGTCACTTGTACTTGGTGCTCTCTAGTGACACAGTGAAAACCACAAAATACATGAACTAATAAGGGCGGAGTAATTTGGTATATTATTGCAAGTGTTCTTGTGCTTGTTCTTCCAGCTCAGTAGGAAGCCTTTAATAAGAGTTTTCCCAAATAATGTTGTATGTGAAATAAGGAATTCTGCTCTATTCTTTTAACAAATAGCCATTTTATGAGAAAGTGGTGGTGGTGTTTTTTTTGGGTTTTTTTTTTTTCATCTTGGTACACTACAGAAGACTTTATACCTTTGCTGGTTACTGATTGATAGTTTTGTGCTGTGCTCCCTTTAATTTTCCAATAAACTAACAAGGAAGCTGAGACCACAAGTTTACAGAAAATGACTTATTTACTCAACCTGATTTACAAGAATGACAAAGTCAGATTTAGTAGTTTCAGTGTGGTCTTGGGAAGGGCAGACTGAGTACTTGAAAAATTGTACTTGTATAAATAACCAAACAAAAAATAGTTTGCTTGTTCTTCTGTGTAAAGCAGTCATATTTCAGTTCTTAGGCCAAGTCTCTCCCAAGAACTGCAGGGGCTTACCACATATGCAGGAACTATGCTCTTCTCAACAAATGCAGGGGTGTTGGGAATTTAGGCTCCTTAAATAAGTATTTTTACTTTTCCACTGTGCTTCCAGAAAACTGGCATCTGATGAAGTTACATAAGTAGAAGGATGCAAATTATTTTGGCAGTGTAAAGATTTCAAGAGACTATAGTGTGTGGTGTTCACTTCTGGATTAACCTTAGAAGTAGCAATGACCTGTCTAGAACATGAATGCTATTTTCCCTGAGAACTTCTTGTTTCCATTTTTTTTTCCAGGTATCAGTATCTGTAGAAACTGGGGAAGTGATCCAAAGAGTAGCCTTTTTTTTTTCTTTTTTTTTTTTTTTTTTTTTCTTTCTTTCTTTCTTAAAATTTGGAACTTGAAAATGTGTTCCATCGTCTCCTTGTGTTTATCCTTTCTAACTGTAATGAAAAGGATCTTTCTTGCTGTTGTAACACTTCTAATGGTTAGAAGGGGTTATTTTACAATCTAAGGTTGCTATGATGGAGCAAAAATCTTCCTAAGATTGGGAAATTGTGTGGTCAGTCAATTGTGTGGTATTTTTAGTAGTAGACTTTTTCCCAGAAATGATTTTGAAATTTTAATCTGAGTGAATTTCTACAGTGTTTGTAATTCTGTCAGAATTGGAAGGCTGAGGACTGTAAATTTTCACTTGTTAAATAGCTGGCTTAACCAGTTGCAAGTGATGAGGCTGAAAGGTTAGAGGCAATAGTTCATTGAACTCCCATGGAGACTGGGTGGAGCAAGTTTTCAGTGTTATTGAGCTGTCTAGCAGAGCTTTTCATCTTTTTTTTCCCCTTTACTTTTAGCAGTGGAGAGTCTTTTCCTTTCATGCGCAGTCACTGACTGAAGAACCCTATTTTTTTTGTTCATCACAACACAGAAACAATAACAACAACCTCCTCTCCTGTCGCACGTGTCAGGACACAGTTGTGTGTGGAGAGGTGGAATGCTTTTTGTGACTCATAGAGCCTTATTGGTAATGAAAGTACCTCTGATAATGAAAATATTTTGTTCCATTAGTCAATGCTGGAAATAGGAAGTCATCTTAAAATACCTGGTATTTTTTAAAATACAATGTATTTTTAAAATACTGTGTATTTCAATATAATAACATTAAAATATCATACAGCAATATGTTCAATATCATACAGCAATATCTGTTCCAGCAGAGTGTTCTGCTGGAAGATAATAAACTCATAACTGACATTGAGCCACTTTAAGTAGAAGCTATGCTTGGCTGGTAATGATATCTTAGTATCTGTCATGACGAACCACAACAGAAGCAATTTTTTCTTACCTATGTAGATGGAGGACTTGGCAGGTTTCCTGTACTAAACAGGGTAAATCTGATCTGTGTGTTAATGGCAGATCTCCAGTGAAAAGTTGAGGAAGTGCTAGTGCTAATTAAGTGCAAGGCACTCTTTCTAGTAAGTCTGCTTGGACTTGTGACCCCAGCCTGTTTCCAGGCACTGTTTAGCAGTGAGAAGTGTGGTTTCTTTCAAGTGTGGCACCTAGCAGACCACATGGGAGTTTCTCCAACCCTCTGGTTGGTAATTTGTAAGATACAGCAGCATTTAGATCAGAACTAACCTTATATACGGTACATACATCTATGAAGCAATATGTGAGGCTCAGCTGATTCTCTCTGTGCACAAATGTGATTTTTCACTTGCAAGTCACACAACTGTTTCACTCCACATCCCCTTTGTCTGCCTGTATATTCTCTTCATATCACACTGAAGCTTAACCATTCTGAGTATGTTGAACCATTTCAAATGACAGCAGAATGGAGTGCAAGCGTGTCTTTCGGGTTAGTGAAGGACACTTTGGGGAAAAGTTGGTACATTCATTAGAAGTAATACTGGAATCATGTGGTATTGACATTCAGGGCCTCAAGTTCAATGTCTGTAGTACTGGATACTGCTAATAATGCAGGTCCATGCTTGAATGGCACTGTCCAGTCCTAGACTACTCGTGCATGAAGGTCTACTTTATGAAAAGTAAGAGAAAACTGAGCACTTTCCAGTAAGGGGATATGACTGAATATTTGAAGATAGATGTACATATTCAGAGGAATAACTTTTTTCTTTTGACCTAGAGCTGGGTAAGGGCCAGCTTTTTTCCTTTTAGCAACCCATAGATTGTCTGAGGCAGTGAGAGCTTGGAAGACTGCATGCCTGCAGAGCAAGGTTCAAACTGTATTATGGTAGGTGCACAAAGGTGAATGTTGATTGTTTGTTAATAGGAGTACCTACACCTGATGGGAGAATTTGGCAATAAGCAAAGCTGCCCAAGTGTGACAGGGAATTTGATGTCAACTTAATGCTTAGCTAACAGCCTCTTGGCTTGTACTTATAGGAGAACTGAACCTCTGTGTTGGCTCTGCAGATTTGCAGAACTGAAGAATAATTTTTAGTTAATTCCAAAGTAAGCATTCTGTATATGTATATGGCTTCGTCTCAGAGGAAGTCTGCTCATTCAAGATAGTATTTAAACATGTGTTAAAGCAAATGTTTATCAGTGAAGTCATGCAACTAAGAATACACTGAATTTACATCCTCAGAGCAAGCCAGAGAGGAACATTTACTTGAATAGGACTTTGCATTTTTAAAATTGCTTTTTAAGCAGTATAACAAAGTGTCTAGGATATTGTTAGTATTGAATAGTTATTGAAAGACACATCAGAAATTGAAATATAAGTTCAGAGGAGTGGCTTGAATTAAGTATAAAGAGGGAAGAAGACTTACAGTCTTCCAGTGAACAGTGCTGTGGAGCTCCTGGTTAAAGAGGCGGGTAAAAAGCTGAAAGATTAAAAAAAAATGCAATCCCATTAGTCTTGTTGTTTATTTTTTCTTTTGATTTTTTGAAGCCTTTAAAGTCCGTTTACTTTGGAGGAGAGACCTGTGAAATATGGTGTGCCTAGGTAATTTTTTAAAGTTTAGGGTGGGGTATTTTTTTGGTGTTTTTTTTGTTTGTTTGTTTTTGTTTGTTTGTTTTGTTTTTTGTTTGTTTGTTTGTTTTTGTTTAAAAACGATCCTTAAGCATGTTAGCTTTTCTTTAAAAAGTGATATGTAAATAATAGAATACGTGATGGCACAGTGCAAAAATTATCTTGGCACAGGTCTAGGATGACTGCATTGCTTACACTTGTGAATAATGTGATCACTGCAAAAGTGTGCCAATGAAAACTTCATACCCTGCCAGTATGTGTGCGTGTATAAGTTTGTTAGTGTGTTCTGTTTCGGCACATTTTCTAGTACCCAACTGAGGAAAAGTTTCAGTGTTGTGCCATATTGTTGGTGTGTCTTATGCCTGGTTGCCAGAAGAGACTCAATGGACAAGAGAGGCTGTGGGGTTTGTGACACAGTGAAAATGAAGTGAAAACAGTGTTAAGAAGGAAAGGTCTTGCATCCTGTTCCTTATCCCTCCTGATTCTTGGCTGACCACTCATTTTATTTGCCCTGAACCAGTTTTGATGTTCATCCTATCACAAGGATGAACTTGCTCACTAAAATGTCAGATAAGTACCCTGCTAGAAGAAAGGAAAAAGTGACCTCTTTCTTCTTTGTTATTAAAGTGAATCTAACTTAGTAATGATTGATAACAGGACAGCCAGCAGTAGCTGCAAGGGGTTGTGTGCACCAGGTTCTTTCCTGTCTGCTTTTTGGTGCTTTTGGGGAAACAGCAAGGGCAGGGGGGTGTGATGTGTTTCTTGTCTGTTTGCTGTTGGCAGTATTGAAAGTAGTACCTTAAGAACCTTACCCTAGGTGTAAGATCAAACACGGCTGTTACTTACCATGCCTGTGTTCACTGCAGTGGTCATATGCCCAGTCTCAAAAGGTGCAACCTATCGTTAAGCTGGGCAGGGTGGTGGTAACCAGCTGAAGTTTGTCCAGAGCTTGCAGACAGTAGCAGGAGAGCATGAGGGACATTATTATGGGGTTCTGAAGCTCTTGAATTCCTGCTGAATACATGACTTAGAAACTTTTCAATTAGTCCTTTTGCTATATAGCCTGTAAAGTTCTCGGGCACCACAGTGCCTGTTTACAAGCATAGAGATGAGTGGGCTGATATGAGCAGGGAGAAAGAGTTGTGGTCTTGGTAAAGGTTGCAGCCTTCATCGTGTTGTTGGTAGCTCACATCATGCTGCCTGAAGATGTGATGCCCCAAAGCATCACCACTGTGATTATGAGTCTGTGATCTGATACAGCTTATGTGGGATCTTGAAATAGAAGAAGAAAATGGAGAGTGTGCCAGATCATACTACTGAAAGTGTTAGAAAGCAGGAGGAAGGCATGATCAGAGGGAGGGAGGAGCAGTGGAGGGAAGAGCAGAGAAATTCCTCTTCTTTTTAGCTATGGCAAGCTGTTAATTTATTCCAGTAGCGTCATGAAACCGCATACAGAGTACTGTGTAGGATTCCTCTCTTCCTTCCTCCTGTGTCAAATACAGCTGAAGACAGGCCATTAATTTCAAAGGGAGTTTGTTTGGAGTGGAGTCTGTTCTCAGTGCAAGTAGAAGGATCATTTTCATTCTTAAAAAAAAGTAATTTCTGAAGTTTTTGTGAGACTGTGAAATGGACACCAACTGTCATTGCAGAAACTGCAGCTGCTTGAAGATCCAAAGTATTAGGAGATAGTTGTGTTTATACCTATGCTCTTCTCACTATGACATATGCAGTGTTTGCCTTAATGTTTTCTGTTAATAGAGAAAAGTGCATGTTCAAAGTGTAAGAAACTATTCATCTCTTGCAAGCAAGACCATTGCTCATGCTGTCAGAGGATAGCACTGTGTGGGTACTACAGTCAGTTCTTTATCAGAATCTTGTGATCTGAAAAACACTGAAAATCCCTTTTGTGTAGAGATGGCCCTGTGAAATATTGTATTCCTGTGCTTCAGATCAGTGGGGATGTATCCCTACAGCACCTTTCTCCATGGCACCGCGTTTCAGGCAAAGGAAGGATGTGTGTAAGTTATGTGGAAATTACTAGGAAAATAAATTTCCTATTTGCCTATGAAGAAAATTATGCTCTTCAGAACAGTAGTTTTGGTTTAGACTGCTCTGCATATCAACATACTGTTGTTTAGTATTTTAACAATATTGCTTTATTTGCGCTTCTGGAACTTAACTTTTTCAGTTTCTGCAGGTAGTTCACAATTTTCTGAGTGTTGAATTTGCTGAAGGTCACAGTAGAGTGTTGTCTGAATGCTGTGCCTGGAGGATTCCAGTCCTTGCCTATGCTGCTCTCTGCCTTCCAGTAGCTATAAAAATTCATTTCCCTTCCTCCTCTCCCTGTCTGTTTGCAGGTTATCTTGACGAATCAGATTACCACATTGTTGAGCAGTGGCCTTGCGATCCAAGCAGACCTGGTGTCTCCAGCTGATGATTTGTCCCTGTTTGAAGGTAAGAGATCCCTTCTATCAGAACTGAAACCCTATACTGAGACAAATCCACGTTATAACTTGCAGTCTTGTCTTGATGTACGGGGGTTTGTGAGAGTGAGGTTATCAAAGCCTCACATAAAACAGTCAGGGAAAAATGTAACTTTTCAGTTTCTTTGAAAATCCATTTATAAAAGAAAAAAGTAAGTTAGTGTATTAACTAAAAGGATATGGCACATTCTAAGGTCTGAGAAGGAACTGTGAAGCCATGTTCAGTTCTATAACATGTTCCTCAGCATTGTACTTCCATTCACATGCATTTAGAGCATTATTTTGTCAGTCTTCTAAAGCTGCAGCTAGAGTTAATACATAGACTAGACTACCAATTTGATCTTGATCTAATGATTACCAGCGGTGCCAATGAGAAACAGCCAGTTGAAAATGGAGAGCAAATTCCCAGTCCCATCCCTTGTGTTATGCTTCTCTGGTTTTCATGTACAGTGCCTCAAACTGCAGCTCTCAATATTGTGTGAATGTAATGTGAGGTTTTACGTGATGCCGTGTACAACTTCACATCTTCGTGTTTCTTGTTTTTTGCACAGAAATAGAGGGAAGCACACATTTTTGGGGTAATAGTAAGGACTTCTTTTGCTAAGAAGAAAAGATAATTCAGAATCAAAGTTTTGCAAAATAATTTAATAATTTCAGCTTTCCTCACTTACAAAGAATAGTCAGAGTACCCTTAGTCAGGGACAGATGCAGAGAAGTTTGCTTTTTTTTAGAATTCAGTCATGCATAGACCCAAGTGCATGATGTTAAGCAACTCTCATTTTTTTCTATCTTTCTCTGTATCATGCAAAGGCATGATAATTGCTTGTAGGCTTTATACTTTAATATAGATATTTCCCTTCTTTCTCTCCTTGGTAGTTCTGGTCAGCTTATCTTTCTTCTGACTAATGACAAGCCCTCTCAAGCTTGTCTGACTTAACACAAGAACAGCTCAGAGGCAAAACCAATGAAGCACTGGTTAAAACAGACGTTATTTCTGCAACTCATTTCAATGGACAAGAGGAAGACACCGAAGAAACATTCAAGATTGTCAAAGAATAGCAAATAGCTCCAGTGTAATGCCTCTAGCACTGACTGATGTGTTTACCTCGTAATTATATCAATAGGAACTTGGGAAAAGCATGGCCCATTAAATGATTTTGGATTTGTGCTTGTGGCTTTTGTTGGCTTCATCCGTTGCCAAAGAGCCTCTCAAGTTCATTGCTTGAATATCGCTCCCTACCTCTGTTAGAAAGAGTTGAAATTTGGTGACTAGATTTGGAAGAGGAAGGCATAATTTTTCATCTTTGATTCCCTTTTTGGCACAAAGTTGTTGCACGTTGTCTCATTAAGTGCTCTTGATCACAGTACTTGTGCTTTTTGTTGTCCTTTAGAATTGCTCTGTATGGGCTTTGTCTGAAAAGAAGTGTAGCTGACTGAGGTGGAAGTAATAACAAAATATGTTCTCAGTAAGAACATCTTTTGTTCTTATGGTTAAAATATTTGAAGAGTCTTTTGACAATGCATGGGATAGTTGTAATCTCTCCAAATTTTCCTGAAAATATGAAAGATTCTCAGTGCTGTGTAGAAGCCATAGTTCAATAATATTCTGAAATCAGGATGATATAAGAGACAGTATGGTGATTTTTGTAGCAGTTACAGCTTATTAATGAAGTTGTGTCTAAACTCCCTACTGCCATTATTTTTCACCTTTTAACCTAAGAATGAGTTAAATGCCTTGGTGCTCTCTGTGTGTGTTGTTTTCCTTTGTCTCTCTCATTCCATGTTTTTAATTAAGGGTCTGAAGTGGTAAGATGTGCCAGCATGATACTTGTTGCAAATGGAAACCTTTGTTTAGCCTCAAAACAAGAAGAGCACAGACAGCGGCCATGCAAGCACGATCAGTAATTCAAGTTTTATCAAGGGATGCAGGGGTGATAAACTTCCCTTCTCTCCCTTCCTTCTCTCTTTTGTCAACTATCATTGACAGATGTGGCATTTAGATGCTGTGTTGTATAATGGGAGAGCTCAGTCCATCTCTACACTCTATGGTTGTCTCCTTCTGTCTTTCTCATCCATAATATATCTGCTTCTGGAGTTCCAGTTTGCTTCAGTTTTAACCTGGGCTGTCTAGCTGTAAGAAAAAGGGGAATTTCAGGCCCATTCAGCTTTTGATTTCCATGATTATCTTGCTGTCAAAAACACATTAATGTGTTGACCTGTACTGAGAAAGTCATGTCTCCCCCAAGTTTATTTCATGTTAACTATTGAACAGCCTGAAAGTACCAATACTTGAATCTTCTGGTGATCTTCATACTTAAAAATCCTCAGTGAATTAGTCTTCTAGGATTAGTGTGATATTCATAATATTGCTTCCTATTTTACAACTGTGGAATTTGCAGGAAGAGAGAGTCAGGCAAGTAGCCCAAGTGCACAAAGTGGGTATGTTGCAGAGGCAGAAGTAGAGGCCAGACTGATGACTGTGTTTTTAACCTCATTCTTCTTTTTCACTCATCACCAACTAAAGCTGAGTTTGAACCAGTGACCTAGATGTGAAGGGACCCATAACACATTATTAGTCCTGTAAGCGACTCAGAGCCCTTGGTTTGTGTATGTCTAATGTTGTTTTAATCCTATCTGAAATCGGAGTCCCATCACTGTAAATGGCTTGATAAAAGGGTAATCTTTCAGAGAGGCAGGAATGAGAATTTCAAACTGAATGTGCTGTTAGAAAGAAGTAGAATGTTAACAGTGGCTTTTGGTTTTGCTTCAGATTGTGCTTTAGAGCAGAATTGCTTGGGTTGTTTGTTAGGTTAGGCAAGAAACCAAGGAAGCTGTTCATCTGATGTGTGACAGAAAGTTAATCTGATGAACAAGCTGAAAGGACATTGTCAAGCTGTTTCAGGCTCAAAGCTTGTCTTCTGCAAAATTTTAATCTAGTGCATGAAAACTTGTGTCCTAAAAATATGTTAGATTTTGATGAGAACATTAAAAGCATTATAAAAGCAGCACTGGCTGTAAAATCCTACTACTTCAAGTGTCAGTGAAAAAATTCTTGAGCTGTTTGTTGGCATTTCTTGTAGGAAATTATGTCCACCTAAATTCCCAGATCTGTGCATGCTTCTGCATCAAGACAGAAAAAAAAAAAAAAAAAAAAAGCTTAGTTTGCTACACATTAAAGTGTTGAAAGAAATACAAAAGTTTCTCTACCTGTGGCCCGTGTCTTTGCATTCATTCGGCCATTACTTACTTGCCAGATTATCATCTGAAGTAATTATGACTAATAATGTTTTTCCTCAGCCCTAAAATCCTCAGGCATGTAAGGCCATCACTTCCCTAGGAGCCAAACTTAGTTTTTCCCTTGTAGCTGCACTGTTCTTACATAGATGTATCACAACCTTGACATCGGAGGGAATAGACTGGAGGATGATGTGAATACTGCTACTTCACTTTCATCCTTGCTTTATGGAATAGTCTCTGTTTAGCTCTTCCAGTCAAAGACAACTTTGAGAAGCCTTATTTAGGTTGCAGAGGTTGTCAGATGAGCCCAGGACTATCATTAGGCTTAGAGCTGTGATGGCCTGAAGAATTAATGCTTTATTGTTTAAATGTGTAAAAAGTAGCTCTTAACCCAGTTAAAATAATTTCTTTACTAATTACAATAATAGATTTAAGCTGCATTAGGCTAAGTGAACAGTAGAAAAATAGTGCAAATGTCCGTGAGAAAATATTTTGTTGATGGATGCTTTTAAACAAGTTCTCTGTGGCTATGAATTTACAATTTCTGCAAAGTTCACATGACTGCATTTTACCTAATGTAGAGAGTCATTAGCAATTAATTCTAAGCCTGTGTGTCTGAGCACTAGCTGGATGGTGAAATTCGTGTGATCCGTTTGTGTGCTGTGAAGAGATAGAACCGTATGACCTACTTGCACTCCCTTCTAGTCCACCAGTGCCTATCCTATAAATATATCTGCCAGCTGCGAGCTCTGACTTCCTCTTGCAGACATCAAAGCCAAACTCCATCTCTCTTGGAAAGGGGTGTGTTGGTATGAACAAGAACAACATCCCCCTCCCAGTGTGCGCAAAGCGTCAGGCAAAAAAGGGAATGCTGTCTTGGGCTCTTTCAGTCTCAGCTAGCACTTTCAAATATTTGTTTGGAAAAGTCAGAATTATTTTGTGTTTAAAACTGTCTGTAAACTTGTACTAGCTCTGGAGAGGCCAGCGTTCAATCTTCTGCCATTTGTGTTCATCAAGCGATTTGTCATAGCATTGTATATTTTTAGTGTGTGGTGTGAGCAATGACTTTATTCTGACCTTTTCATCTTTATTGCTGTGATCTTGAATGCTTTGAAGCTATTGAGCAGAAGTAGGCTTTCGTGTCTTGGAGACTGGAGAAAGCTAAGCTACCATAGCGTCTCCCACCCACAGGATTTTTCTACTTTAGGAGCAGAAGATTTGAAGCTGGAGTCTTTTGCTTCTCTTCTCTGCTTTGCCCTTGATCTCCTGTGAGATTGTGGTTAAGTCATTTTATTTCTCGGTTATTCTTCTATTCCTCTTCTGGTTTATTCTTATAGTTGTTTGTTTTGGTTTGGTTTTTTTTTAATATGGGTATATATTTTTATTTTGGAACTTTTTTCTTTCTTAATATTTAAAGATATTCCTATGGGGGAAATAATGAGTTGACCTGCTATTCACCCCAGAGTAAGACAAGTTCTGTAGTTTATTACTTCTCCCCCTTCAAATCTCCTTTTTCAGTCCCGGTGCTGAAACTACAGAACAAGAGAACTGAGGGGCCCCCAGAGATCAGAGGCTGTTGGTTGGTTTTGGTTTGTTTATTTGTGTATATACACTTATGCTTAAAGTTGGAGCTGCATGTGACTTAATAAAAACAAAAAAAAATACTCTGAGAGAACACAAACATACCTGTTTTGCAGGAACTGTGAACTTATGAATGAAGCAGCTGTTAAACAAGTCTCTAAAATACTTCCTCCTTGTACCTTTAAAGCTAATGCAGAATAATGCATGTCCTAGTGAAGTCATCCAACATGATATAAATTTAAATGGATTAGGAAGTATCATAATGCTTTTGGCATGTTTTAGTCCTTTAGTATTTTAGCTGAATGCTGTGTAAACCTATCACAGGCTGGTTTAGGTTTGCTTGAAAGAAGAGATGGTTTGTCTTGGATCATTGAATTGCTGGTGTTAGTTAACTATTTTTTTTGTATTTTTTTTAATAGGACAGTTAATAAATTAATATCCTGTCTTTTTTATATGAATCCACTCTGAGACCCAAATATTTGGGAATAGTTGCTAACCCTTTTATTTGTTACCATTATGGAACAATTTGCATGGAGATTAGTAGGTGTGTTTATGAAACTCAAGAACCATGTGGCATGATAGAAGAAAGATCTTTTGACTGTGACCCCTGTGAAGGTTAGTAAATTTTAGATGTGCAAATAACACTACTGGTATTGCCAGATTATGCGGAAAGTGAATTCCAGCAATTAGTCTGTGTCTACACATACTGAAGAGTACATTTCCCAACTGAGACTGGTGTGCGGGTGTAAATTCTGAAGACTAAAACACACCCCAGAAAAGGTAATGGACTTTTCTTGTTTTATGGTTTATCAAGGTAGTGAAGTGCTGCAATATGTCTTTTGCCCTCTACAGACATGATGATAGAGGGAAGTGTAGTGAGATGTGCCTCTGTTTTTCCTCTGATATGAATTGCCACTTCTCACTTGATGGCCCAAGGCCAACTACCTTCCCCTGATGGGATGGTAGAGCTTGGTGAATTGATGAGCTTGGTAGAGCCCCAGGATAGTGCCTCCAAGTCTGAGCCCTGAGTATCTCTGACTTCAGCATAGGAGCTGATAGAGTTACTCAGCTAACTGATTCCTGTTCATGAGAGCTGTAAGGGAACAGCTGCAGTTGTTTCTTTCTAATTCTTTATTTTGCTGCTGGACTTCCTGTCTCAGCTGTCTTTTAAGAAACTATCCCAGCATAGACCCTGTAATCCTAGCTGTAATTCACCAGCCAACAGTGCTGTGGGAAGCCTTTTGTTCCTTCAGTTTGTTCTATCTTTGAGTGACTTTTCCAGCTTCAGACCCTTACTGAAAAAGACTTGTTAGGCCCACAAACACTGAAAGGTGAGAAAGGATCTCTTCCTTAACCTCCTAGAAATCAGGATAGTATGTAGCATATGTGCTTTAGTATAGCAGCGGGCACTAAAAAAAGGAGGGACCTTGGCAAAGCTCATTAATACATGTTGTAGGGGAAAATGAGACTCCTCAGAATAGGATTTTGTTGTTCTACTTGCTTTGTGTTCAAGTTTCTGGTAACTCTGTGCTCCTAGCAGTAGTGGAGTCTTTACCCCAGTGCTTCAATGGAAGGAAAAAAGCCCTTCTGGCTGTTGAGAATGCTTGAAGGAAGTGCACCATCGTTACAGGGCCTGGAACAACTGATATTAACCATTAGGGGAAATGATATTGTGATTGTTTCTGCATGATGCAGGGTTGCGGTGGTGTATGGAGCAGTTAGATTGCATGATAACAGTGGTCATGTCAGCCTATACTAATTTTAATGCTATATTTCAACAAGTGGGAAGTAGTGACATAACATCCAGCCAAATTTTAACGGCTTTTTAATCAAAAGATAAATCTCTCAGTAGAACAGTGTTGCTGAGACCGTACATGTCCATGGAAGTTTCAAGCTGAATGACATATGCGTAATCACTTGTTTTAGACTATGAAAGGGTTGAAAACTGTCAGCAGGAGCATTCAAAGGCCTCTGCATATCAGTTTAAGAGAATCTCTATTCCTCATTTCCTAATTGCCACAATGATAGAATACAAAGTTTTTCTGCTTTGTTGTGGTTTCTTTCTGAAGATGTGATATGACTTACAATCATTAATCAACAGTTTGTAATCCAAAAACCCTTCAGGTACATTTGGTGGGAATCACTCATCTATATAATAAGAGGCATGATAACAGAAGTGCTTACAGTCATAACTGAGTGGTTAGGAGTTACCACCTCTCAGCTGCTACATAACTCAGCTCAGCTGAGAAAAAGCACAACTGAGTACATGTTGCACCTTCCTATGCAAAGTACAATGGGTTTGCATGAATCCTGCTACCCACGCTCTGTTCCTTTTTAACTGCAGTAAGCTGAGAGCATGCACAGGTCCGTTACCAAGTTTCAGTTGATGGCATAGAGCTGTAAGGCACTGTAACAAGATTGCAATTGGACATCTCCTTGTGACTTAAAAATGTTTGAAAATAAAATTAACTCATATTTCAGTGTGGGTGAATATAGAAACTATGTTCTCTTATGCACTGAAATTTAGACTTGTTTATACCATAAAGATATGAGAGACCTGGTTATTTAGTGGTAGCAATTCCTCCTTCTCCTTTATCCTTTCTTCCCATCCTCTGCAGAATAGAGAAGATAGACTAGCGTTTTTACTGTGGTCCTGCAAATCAGTGGTTTAAATCAGAAACAAATTACATGTTTTGCTCTAAATTCTTCTGCAGCACTACATTGTACACTAGTGTTGATGGAACTGTTCCAAATTAACTTATCTTTCAAATTACTCTGTGGAAAATGCATTCATGGGTAGGGAAGAGCTAAAACCATTTGTCCCCATGCACAATGACCAGTTAAATTCTGTCTTAGCTTACTGTGTGTTACCCTTAAATCTGTACAATCAGAGGTGAAGGAAAAATATATTAATTTAATCTTCATCATTCAGTAGCATTCAGTCCTGTTTCTTGTGGAGTTTTATAGTACCAGCAGTGGATCTCTCTTTTGGTGGGACTGGGAAGGATCAGGAGGATTTCTATACGTGGGAAACACATTGTTGTGGGAACTATATTTGGTTTGTGGCATTACATGAAGCATATAAACATATGGGTTGCCTGCAAAACTGGAACCAGTTAGGAGTGTGACCCTAGGTGCAGGTGTTATGCCAAAAGGGAAGGCAAGGACAAAGGGACAGAGGATAATTTCAGTCTTATGCCTGTGTTCTAGTTGCAGTTCCAGCTGGGTTTCCTCTGGGTTTACTGAAGGGTGTTTGAAAAAGTGGCTCCTTGTTAATCTCAGGCAGGCTCTGTGATTGATGATTCCCCTTAATCATAAAAATACCTCATTGGTGTTTCTCCTTAATTTGTGTGTATTTTGTGCTTTATTATTGTAATAATGATTTATTGTGTTAAATGATGGAAGTTTTATAACCTATTGGCCTTTTTTGGAGGTTGAAGCTGGGTTCTTTGCTATGTGAATGAACTTCTTCCCAGTGATGGTCTGTCCCTAAAATGATACATTAAACCCAAACGTAACATGATAATAAAAAGATAATATATGTTTGATGTGCTATCTCTTAATTTAAGGAAAATAGGCAGCTTGAGTATGAACAGATTTTTCATGCTCCACATGAGAAAAATTCATCTAATCTGAGTTCTTTTTGTCTTTTCATAGTATTAGTTGTACTGAAAAATAAAAAAGCATTCAGAGAGAAGCAACCCAAGAGGTCACAGTGCTGTACAGAAAGATGGGTGAAGAAATGGTAGAAAGAGGACATGCCTGAAGTTTAAACAGAGGAAGGCTTTGTTTATACTAATTTCTACTTTCCTAAAATGTCCTGCTGTTGCTCCAGTCTCCCAGGCAAGCTGCAGTCTGCAGAAGACTTCCTAAGCTGGTGCATAACTAGGTACATCTCTCTTCTAAGGAAGGGCAGAAAAAACAGTGGCTCAAGTATGAATAGCTCCACTGTTAAAAAATGGAAAAAAGCAACAACTCCCAAAGCAGATGCTACTACCACGTAAGCAGCCATGATTCTTTGGGAGAAATTTGAGCCAGTCTGATACCTGGCAGGGGAGCTGTTGTTTCAGGCTGGCACATGGATATTTAAGGGAGTAGTTTGGGCACATTTTATCTGAGTATCAAGAAGTTGTTTCTGAGCGTGAAATCTGTTAGACCAGCTGTTCCCAAATGGTTTCTGTTTGTGCCTCTGTTTCTGGTGGTGAACTCACCCCAGCCAAGCTTGCGACCCTAAATACTAACATAAACAATCGCATCTCTGTCAGGCTTGCAACTCCACTCTGTGTGGCTGTGACCCTGCTGGAGGTTGTGACCCCTGGTTTGGGAGTCGTTGGGAGAGACTGTCAGATAGCCCTGCTGGGGAAGCGCTGATATGCCCCATCCAAGCCAGAATCATCACAACAAATGCCTTCAGATCTCACAGTAATTTGTAGGCCCCTGCCACCAGTTGGAGAGAGCAGCCTATTAGATCTGACATGTCACTTTGGTACATCGGGAACATCTTGGAGATCAAAAGGTCATAGTCCTCCCACGCTGCTGCAGCCTTTCTTCATGGTCTCGCCTCTTCATCTTACTTCCCTGTCAGTTGGCTGGCAGTGAGCCCCAGCTCCCTCGCAGTGCAGCTGATTTGGCCGTGACTGCTGGATGTGTACCAGCTGCAACTTCTGCCCTGCCGCCTGTCCATCTTGCTGCTGCTCCCAAGCCACCCTGTCCAAAAGAGTTCTCCCTGCATACTCCTTGCCTTACTGCAGGGATTGATGATGGTCTCTCTCTGCTGAAATAATTAGATGTTATATTTAAAGTCATTAAAAGCTATATAGGGCAGTGCTAGTGGAGGCACACTAAATATTCCTCTGTATTTTGTAAAACTAATCCTGAAATTCATATACCTGTAGATACGAGGACAGGCTTACGGATATGGGATGCTAATGGAGAAATAAACAAAGTGGCCTTGGGATTGCTGCTGTGGTCTGCAAAGCCTAGGGTCCTCAATAAGCCACGCAAACAGTCTTTTTAATATAAGATGCCAAGGTACAGATGTTCTAATTAGAGGTCTGATTTTTAAGCTTTGTTTTTCCATAATCTTAAGCATTTAGAAACAACAGCAATAACAGAGTTCACATTTATTTTTTGAAAGCGCTCATTACCATAACATAAAGTAGTTATGTTTTAATAGCTAATTGACTTGATATTTCAAGGCCATTGACTTCATAATTTAGTTGTGGATGTTCAACTGTGACATTATTGCATGATGCTGACAAGAGGAGGACCCAGCAGAAGATAATTTTTTTTTTTTTTTTTTTAATTGCCAATGTCAACAGGAAGGAGAGGGGAGGCGGTGCAGAAAAATATGACAATTACTTATCATTTGGATAAAAAACTATATTGCATAAAATCCACCTTAATTCAGTCTGTGCATGTCTTTTTTCAGAGCTCTGTACTGAGTGCATTGTTCAGAGATGTTGCTGGACTGGTTTTCTGTCAGGGAGGTGCATAGAAAGCAGTCAACTGAAAAAAAAGAATGGCAAAGTCAAGTTGTAGAGCGTGTAAGCCATGAAAGGAAATAAAGTCAGAAAATCTTACTTTATATTCTGGTTACTGTACACACAACTCCCAATTGAAAAAATTGTTCAAAACTTTCTATCTGTAACTTGATCATCCCTTAAACACTAATTACATGTCAGAAAATGGAGCATAAAGTCTCCTCCATCTGTCCAGGTTGGATATGGTGCACAAAGGAGCATATCCAATTCGTAGTACCTCTTAGGTAATCAGATTAATATCTCCCGAACTGAATTTACCCTTTGGATACCGAGTCTTTCTTATGCCATGTTTCACATATCATGTTCTGTTGAAGTTCTGTGGCTTTTCAGTAATTTCCTTGAAATATATATGTGGTATGTCTGCACTCTTTTGAGCTGTTCTTGGGACATGCATCAATTAAGTATGTTTCTGGCACCCTCTTAATAGCATAGTTTCCCTGGAGTCAAAAACCACTCCAAAAACTGAGATCATTTGTTTAATTTAAAAGCAAAAGGGTATGGAACTACAATTTCAGACTTCAACAGCTATGCCCCTATAGCTTTGAAGGAAGGGGAAAAAAAATCTTGATGTCTTACACACAAAATAAATTAATGAGTTCTTAAAATATCCAGTTTCATCCAGCTTTTTGCTCCCCTCGGTTATCTTTTAATTTTAGTTCCTTTTTTAATACAGTAGATTTCCAACTTCTTACTTAATACTGTTTTTTGGTTTTGCATAGTGAAACCAGTGACCTCTTTTTGTCATCTGGATCTAAGAGATAACTGTAAATGGTGCAATGTAGTTCTTAATTAAAATTACTAATAGCCAATCTGAATACAGAATTGTCTTTTAAGTGGTTGAAGGCTCTAGGACTTTATGGGAATGTATACTCTACAGGAGTCAACTGCTGTTTTTTCAACTACATTGAGAGTAGAGGTACATAAATTCCTATATCCTGTGTCATCCCTCCAATAAGATTCATTCTGTGCCTAAATATCTTACTCTGCATTGGCAATGGTGTTTTCATTGAGATCAGTAACATGGTTTTAAAGCAAGTCCTCAATGATCTTTGCTTTCTGCATGTTTGTTCGTTATGTGGAGTGGTTTTTGTGTGCATCAAGTAGAGAACTTCTGTAGGAAAATAAACTGTAAGTTCCTCTCCATGCTAGCTAGGTGTGCTCAAAACCATTGTGGAGGTAGAATCAAAGCTAATGGCTGGTCCCTAGGCCACAACCAGAGGAGGCACAAGATGTTCTCACCAGGGAACCAGGGCAGGTGACTAGTCTAGAACAGAACAGTGATGCATGTACAGGGTGGCTGTAGAGGGATCAACGCAAACATTTTGTCCAGCTGACGTTGTTGCAACAAATTATTCACTAATATAGACTTGCTTCTTAAATAAACGTATGGAATGTTTTCTCTTGCATGTTTTTGTGTAAGTCAGGCAATACGCACCACTTCCAAAGATCAGGAGGAGTAATAAGCTGTAATGCCTGTTGCCTGACTGTGCTAACTTGTGGTAACTGAGCTCATACAGGAAAGGACAGGAAGTGTTTCAGCAGGATAGCAGCTCAAATTCTAGCTGGTAGGATTTGACAGGCTCATTTATGATGAAGCCTGAACTGCCATGTCTTTAATTTACTGTTGTCTGTGCTATGAAATACGATGTTCTACTTGCCCTTGATCTATAGTCACATCTCAGCTGCAGTCAGCATATGCCCCGAGTACCAAATTCCTGGGTCCAGTTATCCTCAGCATCTGCTGCTGAATGATCTTTCAGAAGTCCTATCCAAGTCCCTTTTTCCTTATTGTTCTCTCTGGTTTTATCTTTAAACTGATAATGCTGACGTTCTAAGAGTTGAAACAGTGGCTGTCATTATTTGAGAGTAAATGTTTAATTGTTACCCACTGAAAACTGCTGCTTGCTGAAAGGCAAGTGACTATGAAGATGGGCCTGCATTTTTTTTGCAGCTTTAGAAGACTGTAAACCTTTTCCTCTTAGTGTTCAGTGGGAATGAAGTCTAGAATAAACTTCAGTGCCTTCGAGCTAATATAGAGCCTGTCAGTGACCAAACCTGAATCTCAAGATGAAAAGTTCATGGTGGATTTAGGTTAGATGCCAAAAGCCTCACGATCCTTGGAGCCTGTAGTTTGTTCTGTTGACTGTTCAACCAGAATAACGCACACTAGCAAAGATTAGTCACATTATTTTCCTCTGGGTTAGCATGAGGTAACTCTGAACAGCATGGGATCAACATTTCAAGTGCTTTATATCCCTAGAGTTCATTGTCTTGGCTTATGGTCAACAGCTGCCCAGTTCTCCTTTTCCTGAGGGTGCATCTGCTTCTTAGTCACCGCTGTGACGGTCATGTGAGCTAGCGTGAAATGAGTTGTTCGGATCCAGAGGGTTCCAGCAGCAGATGAGTCACTGAGGCAGAGAGGTCACCACAGACTAATCTTTCTAGTATTTACCACGTATAGGGTAGATATATCCTGAGATGAACCTGTCTCTGTTAAAATGGAGATGTCTTTTGTCTGGATGGGAGGAACCTATGGGTAAGAGGAGGCTGTATCACCCTCATGCCATTCTGACTATGTAAATGACTGGGAAAACTTACTGTGGATTTCCCTTAGGTAGGAATACTTTGCTTTCCTCACTTGTTAGAACAAGGTATTTGTGTCCAGCAGGCTGATTAGTAATTATGAGCAAGTCAAATGGCACAGAATGCCCATGCAATTTAGGGCAATTTGGAGTTTATTATAGCTTCAACCCAGATTTAGTTGTTCTTTTGCATCAGTATTTAAGGTGGTCGAAATTCACCAGCAGTTTGGTGTAGTGCAGTTTTGAATCGTATGAGTTTTAAATGTAAATAAATAAATGAATACAACATGCCGTGCCTGAAATTTTTGTGAGAACTGTGGTTTCCATGGAAAAAAAAAATAGTGTTTTATCAGAAATGATGTGTTCTGTGGAGATGTGTTTGTGCTGATAAAATGAAAATCTGGAAGACAAGAGGAGATGAGACTGAGGTTGTTGGTTGGAACTAGAGACTTGCTACACAACAGAACATCTGAGTGTTTATTTTTTGTTTCCCCTCTCTCACTATTCTGCACCCTCCCACCTAGAAAATATGTTGTTTTGAAAGGTCTTGCTTTTGCTAAGCCAATGAAGTATAAAACAAAAAGGAAAATATTTACCACTCAGCCCTACTTTTTAGCTCCCTATGAAATTATGTGCTGTTTGTCTTGCACTTCGCACAGGTACCTGTGATAGTGACATGCCATATTCTTATCACGCCAATACCCAATTGCCTGCCAGTGGTCACCGTTTTGCTCACACAGTGGTGAGCAATCCCTATGCTCAGTGGTGCCATTGAAAGTGTTTTGAGAGTTTGCTGCCCAGGTTCAGCAGTTTAATTGCTAATGATGTGTTATTGCTTCAGAATTTAATGGCTGTTTCTGATTATGATAAAGTTGGTTTAAAGCTGCAAGCTTTTTAAAACTGAATTTGTTGCTTCCTCTTTGCAGTGTGGTTTCCTCCTTTAGTACCTTCAAAACATTGTGGTCCGGGGTGTTGGGTGAGATGACGTGTCCTATTTACACTTGGTTGGAAAAGACTGCGTCACAGGCACTTGAAAGCTCCATGGGGTTTTCTTAGTTCAGATGCTCAGATGTGGCTTCCTGTCATCACCTGACAAATATCCTCTGAATGCTAAAATGATCTTGCTAAGTTCAATATCATGTTGTGTCTTAAGCTTTAGAGGAAGACAAGCATAGATTTTAATGTTACCTCTGTGTTCTGCCTGTTGTGGAGTGAGCACAGAGATGATCAAAGCACTACATACCATACTCCCTCATAGTTAACCCCAGGAGAAAGCCTCTTATTTGTTTTCTTGTCTGCTCCTGCTGCCTTTCCAGTCTTCTCTCCATCTCTAGGGCCACAATTCCATATTGATTGAATTATTGAGGCAATCATGCTCTTGTTGACAGGCATTTCAAGCATGAAACCAAGGCCTTGCAATACCACCTCATGTCAGTAAAAAAAGACTGGAGGGACCAAAAGGAAAAGCTTTTTTTTCTCTTTATTCCTGTAGAATCTTGCAGTGTGGTGACTGGTGGTCAATATAAACTCCTCAGGCAGGGACTTGTTCCCTCACTCTCTAGGCTTTTGTGGCCCTGGGCGTCCTGCTACTTATTAGCTAATAAACCAATTGATTATAATTTTATCAATTTTTATCTTCTTTTGTCTCACTTGAGAATGTAGTGGCAACAGAATGGATGTTAATGCATTATCCTTCATCTGCCCTGACTCCAGTGATGTCAGAGATGTCCCTGTGCTTGCAGGTTCTGCAGTTAGAATGGTCGTAACAGAACAAATACACCAGGAAACAAAACTTAAAATGTTTATCCAAATCTCTTAATCCACCAGCCACTAAATAGGCCTCTGACATGCTTCCCTGCTACTTCCCAAATCCTTGCAAAGGAAAGCATTAAAGCAGCCATATGGTAGATGAATTTAGTTGTAGGGCTTTCATCCTCTTATCTGATAGAGCTAGAGAGTTCAGCATACAAAATACTGTCATTCATTGTTTAGCTTCAAAATTTTAGCAGAAATGTGTCAAAACACTGTGTAAGAGACTCAGCTGTAGCCTACCTGTTTGAAAGTAGCTGGTGATTTTGGTTACCTCAGGTTCTGGAATCTCTGTTGAGATGACTTAAAAGCCCTAAACGTTTTCTGCTTTGTTTCAGTTTTGGGTTCATTTATTTTACAAAATCAAGCCTTTAAGAATCAGACCCTTCACATTAGGTTCCTGATAAATTGACATACTAGAAATGTTTTCCTGTACTTTTTTCCTTCTTTTTAATTTAAAAAGACTGTTACTTTTCTCCCTTATCATTTTTCATTAGTTATTAATATCACTTCCAGGTTCTTTTATGTTTCCTTCTGCATTTTTCTGTCTGCCTGCTTCTTTCTTTTCATTTACACTCTGAACACTACAGATTGCCCAGAGAGGTTGTGTTGTCTATATCATCCTCAATTTTCAAAACCTGGCTGGGTAAAGACCTGAGTAATCTGGTCTGACATTGTACCTGTTCTAGTTTAGGGCAGAAAGTAGGACTAGACACCTCCTGAGGTCCCTTTTCCAGCTTGAAATATCCTGTGAGCCTATGATGCTAGTTTTAAGTCTGTTTTATACTTCTGCTTTCTTACTATAATTTCCTATATCTACTCTTCTTTGTTATGACATGTTTGTTATGCTTATTCATTAATCTGTATGCAAGGTCATACATTTTGATTAATCTCTAATATGTACTTAATCTTTTACCTGGTGGCTCTTTCAAAAGACATGGATCTGATTCTCTTAATAGCTAATTCCTTAATTAGAAATCTGTTTATTTTGTTGCTTTTAAATGTGCTGATGGTTTGAAGGTTATCTTTTTTTTTGCCAGCTCAAGTTAGTAAATGCTTAATAAATTTTGAGATAGAATAGTCCTGCCTGATGGCAGGAGGAGAAAAATATTTTCTCCTCTGGAGCCCTCTTGCTGATTTTAGATTTTTGTTTGGTTGGTTTTGTTTTTCTGGGGGATGTGTGTGTTTGGTTTGGGGGTTTTTGTCTGTTTGCTTTGGTGTTTTTTTGTTGTTGTTTTTGTTTTGTTGTGTGTCCCCCCCCCCTCCCCCCAATATCAGAACTCTGCAGATAGTGCAGTTCTGTTCCTCTTAAAATGAGCAATTAATTTTTTAATGGAAAAACCTACTTTTGTTGGTATGCCTCAGCTAGTGATTAATAACATACATACAGACCTAGGACATTATGAATTTTGGCCTGATGAGAACCCTGGCCTGCCAAATCTCTTGCAGTAGACATCCCCTTGTAACTCACAGCCCACTTCTCTCATATTAATCTCAGGGTAACACTAAACTACCAGTAAGTTATAGCCCTCAAATGTTGACATTCCTTGAAAAAGTAACTGGGTGTCATGTCAGTGATGAGCTTACTGTAATGAACCAGATGTAACCAAGGTGTGTTTAAAGAGAGTGTTTTAAATCCCACCTCATGGTCAACATTAACGTTTTCCTAACACCTAATACAGGGTAGATGAAAAGAATTTTGGTACTTTCAGAATTTTGGCACAAACAACTGTGCCTTCTACTTGCATCCGTAGTTAGGAAAATATTTGCTATAAACAAATGTACTTTTTAATAGATTTTAGTGTTATTGTAAGGAACCAAACTGAGAGCTGTGCAAACCATAGTCTCTTCTTGTTCTTGGTCCATTAAACACAAGCAGTAGTGGCACAAGCTGTTCTACTGGCTTATCCTCGTATTTCAGCTTTGACTGGAGATTTCACATCCGGTTGATCAGCATGGAAGCTCAGGCTCCCATGTGGTCCTTTCTTGAATTTCTGAAGCTGTTGTGAAGGTCGTAGATGATGTAGATACTGCAGTAGGTAATGAAAGTTATAAGTTGGCAAATTCATTTTTCATCAGACTATAAACAACTGTTTGGTGGTGGTGACATTCAGCTACTACTGACCTGTAACGGCTTCAAACCAGTGATCTAAAGACGTAACATGATTTCTCCTAGAGCCAGTCAGTTCCTTGTCTTGGGCCAAACTAGTGATTCAGCGGTGAAAACTGTGTCTTATTGCATGGCCAAAAACTGAGTCAAAGACTGCAGGTAACAACGGTTGATAGACCTCTGTTCTTCTGAGCTTTAATGCACCTAGGCAATAAATGTTTGAAGAAGTTGCAGACAAAACCTGGCAGATATACTTGTTTTTCTGATCATCTCATACTAACCATTCCCACCTACTGATTACCTGTGGTTCTAGACTTAAGGCCCCATAATATAATATATCCATATGTGTGTGTGGATGTGTTTATACCAAGCTATTTTGTCACTTATATAAGTTTGAGTTATTTCCTTGTTAGTGAAGAAGGAATGTGTATGTAAACAAAGGCTTTTTCTCCCTGTCCAGACTGTTTTACCAGCAGCCTTACTGATAGGGTTATCCAGTGTCTGTGAAGTTAGTCAGTGATGATGCTGGGGAACCTGCTTCTGGGCTCGGAATAAATCTTGGAGGAGACAGATCTCTGATAAGGGAGAATCATGCTGTTTACACTTCCATGCTTGTGCAACTGATGTTTCAAAAGATACAAAAGATAATGTAACATAGTTTTTAAAATATATTTGTCCTTTGGCCTTTACAGATAAGTATCTGATGGACTGTTGGTAGACAGGGTAAGTCCATGCGTTACACTCCTCCTGACTGTATTTTCATTTCTGAGATACAATCAGTTCCCCTAACGTGGAAGTTCTGGGCTGTACTGAGGATGACTGTAAATGCTTGTGACTAAAAATCTATTAATAAAATGGGTGAGTATACCCCCAAAATTTCCAAATTAGTTGAACTAGTAGCGCACACAAGAATGCTGGGATGCTGGAATGAAAGGACTCTTTCCTTCTAAATACTAACAGCAGCTACTAACTTTTTCGAAGATTAATTTTCACTTGTGAATTTCTGTGGAATGGTGCCAGATCCATTCCATCAATGTGATGGTTTCCCAGGCAATTCCCAAGATGAACAGCAGGCCTGAAGGCTTTTCCCTTTTTGACTCAACATCATACTTGCACACAATTTTTATGGGGAATCTTAACGGCTTATTCTGTTTATTTTCTTGTCTGTGTTTTAGCTCCTTTTTAAAGATTAGCCATACTTTTGTGTAGTTCTACTACAGCCAAATAAAGGCAACGTAAATGAGAGGAAAGAATGCAAGTTTGCACATACAGCATAAGAAACAGACTTCAACCATGATCTGGAGATTATCCTAGGGTGGGAAAGTAGTTGAAACTTCCTCAGCAGAAGTGGTCTTGCTAATCAGCTCTGGCAAAGAGCCTCTTGATGGGATCCTGATACGCTCTAGTAGTAGAAAGGAGGAATGCTGTGTATTATTACTGTACCCAGGACTGGTAAACTTCTGCTGGAATTTGTGTCCAATTCTGATTCTCAGAGTTTGGGGAAGATATGGAAATACTGAGGGAGAGTTCAGAAGAGGATCACAAAAACCAGTCCACGTTGTAGAAAGTCTTTTCCATGTAACATTCCAGGAGTTTAGTGAGAATGTGAGATTACAGAGGCACTTACACTTGAAATTGTTATTTGGCGGTTGAGTCTTCTCAGTTGTGTGGGTAAACATGTAAGAGTGTGTATTGACTTGAAGAAGAAATGGTAATACTTCACCATTAGAAGGTGTAGCTTATTAGCAGTAATGGGTGTCAACTTTGGGGCAGCTTATCTGTGAAGCTGAAATGCTAATGATGCATTTAAGACAACATGAAACATCTGTATAGAAACAACATTTAACCCAGCTTCTTGGCATGCAGACCAGAGTAGATGCTCACAGGAAACTCTTCTGGGCTATGTGTACTACCATGATTTTACCATAAGGGAAAATGAGACTGGAAATTGAAAGGGCAGCTAAACTCAGTCCATTTGTATGTTTTATAGATGAAGACACAAAACTTTTTTTGCACTGTAATCATTGGGTTTCTTAACAGCCTTGTCAGAACCTGGCAGAGAAGTGCATCTGTGAAAGAAATTAAGATCTGAATTCATCCTAAGTCATGAGAGAAAGTGCATACTTAAAACTCTCTGCTGTACTACCAACATTTATATGAGTTTCTGTAGAAGCTTTCTCAGAAAACTCTTCTTTCATTTTTCTAGGCACTATGCCTAAGGAATAACTTATTCATGTTCACTCATAGCATGTGTATGTACTGTTAGTTTATGCATGCAGTGACATGTAAACTCTGTGAGATGCACAAGCCAGCTTTGTGTATCTATGCTTTCTTTTGGAACACGCCCTTATGGAACTTCTGGGATCTTGAGAACAGGGATGGATGGTTGAAAATAACAGTTTCCAAATATAAAAAGCAGAGTTCTCATAGAAATAGTTTTGTACTGTGTTGTGGAGGAGCTTACCTTCCTTTTTAACTGACTCTACAGGCAGAGTTTTCAAAGCCTCTTGCTGGATGCGTCTTTTCCTGGCCACACGCTGCTCAGTTGTCTGTGTTTGTAGTGGAGATCAAAAGTGCAGAAAGGCTCCTTTGAGCTGTGGCCAGTAATATTTACCAAAAAAAGCAATCATTCACCAAGATGCTGGATGGCTTGGGAAGCTCTGCATGCTCGCCAGCGTGTTGGATGCAGAGGGCTGAGATGAAGACTACAGGTCAGATTTGAAAGATGTGGGGTGTAGTGTGACTGCTGCCCTGTTCTATGGGGAGTATTCAAATTGGTGTCAGTGTCATTATGCAAGTTGTTCACTTGTGATTCATAGGCATCAAAAATAATTCCTGCCTCCAGATGAGTAGCTGGAATGTACCGAGGCCATCAGTGTCTTCCACAGCAGTCAGTAATTGTGTTAACTAACCATTGCTCTCTACTTTTGTCTAGTTTGATGGACTTAGATCATAGGTGCAAAAGGCACTGATCCAGTACAGAACAAGGTCCTGTAGAGATTAGCCACTTATGTAAGTGGGATCTTTTTCCTTTCTGGTTATGTGACTACCAGCGGGTTATAAAAATCACTCTTTTTGAGGGCCAAGTTCAGTTATCTTTTAAGCAGGGGCATAGTTGAGATGTAATAAACCTTTGAAACAGTGAAAGTTGAATGGCACTGTCTCCAAAATCTTCAAATGCTGACACTGTAAATTGCCTGTATATGACTGCCTTGCTATATCCTGGTGAGGAAGGGAGCTGGGGAAAATAAGAAGCTATAATATTATAATAGATTTAAATTACTTGATACTTGGGAAGTGCTGAGATACATGAGCAAAGCCTCTTAAGCCTCTCAAACTCTCTCAGCTTGAGAGTTTGAGAATGTAAGTATATGAAGGTTTCCAAATGGCATACAGAGGTGGCACCCAGACTGCTGCGTGTCCTTTGACAGTTCAGGGTTTTTGAAGACCATGACAAAGAACAGCACAATCAGTGAACAAAGGAAACTAGTTAGGTAGAGGAGTGAAACCAAAAACTTTATACTGATTGGCCAAAGAGTTCCTGCAGGACATATTTGTCAGCACCACAAGCAGGATACTGTTATATATGTTACAATACATCACTCAATATTATGTGAATATTGAGCTTGGCCCATCATCTCTCATTGATCTGAAGAGCCTGATTAGTTACAGGAGGAGAAGGACAAAGGATGGGTGGTTAGGATTTCCCTGTAGATGGCTTTAGATTTTTCTCCTTGCAGAAAAGCTGGCCACTGTAAATACCTTGACAGTAAGAGCAGTGATGATGAAAACTGCTGCTGTATCCATGGCTCTTGAAATATTTGCCCATGTGTGAGTCCCCTGTACCCTAGTGTGGTTGACTGGCATTTGAATTAGTAGGACTGGGCTGGCATTCTAGAAGGTGATCTTCATGGAAAAAGAGGGATTCATCTTTTAACATAGTAAATTATAATCCAGCTTCTAATGAACAGAGGATAAAATGAGGATATGTTGATGAGACAGGAACAGTGGTTTGTGGAAATAGCTGGTGTGGTCAAGGTCTCTCAATAGGCTACAGAGAAACTACCCTCAAAACTGGTAAAGAAGTGAGAACAGCTGGAGCAGTATCTACTCAAAAGACAGTTAGGTACCCACCTTATTAAAGTTAAGAGCTTTAGGGCTAGAAGACGACCTAGTTAAAGAATACAGCCCAAATGCACAAACATCTTTCAGAACAGGTAAACCTATAGATGAACATGTCATGATACAGTTCACAAATAAGTATATTCCTTGAAATCTCTACTTAGGAGTTGGCTCTGGTTATTTGAAAGTAGAATGTTACATTGGTTTCTGGATTAAGGTATTTGATAGAATTTGGAGGTGTATAATAGTAATCTGTGTATTCTCCAATATTATGTCATGTCATGTTAGGAAGAATGTTTTTACTGTGGAACTACCATTGAAGGCAACAGAAATGAGCCTTGAATCCTGCTTGTCAGCTAAAGAAGTCCTCAGGATCTCACTTGGTGATCCATGGCTCATATAAAGATTTTTGATAAGACTTAGAAATGAAGCTGTGAAGTCATTAAAGCCAAAGATGGCAAGCATAAACCACAGTAGAGTCCCTCTGGATTTAAATGTCTTTCCTTGGGGTAACCCAATTTTATCTGTTTTGGATTAATCAGATGAAGCCTAAGAAAAGGTACTAAAAGAGAGGAAATTTTGATGTTGATTTACCCAGTTCACTTTGAGAAAGTACAGTTGTAGTCCTTATGGTCTCTGCACAAGCATTTATACATTCTGACTTGTGTAAGATCAGCTTTCTGCTTGAGTGTTTTTTTACTTTCTCAATCAAATTAAATACCAGCTACAATGTTGTTAACGTTTGAAATTCTCTGTGAATGAAGATGTCTATTTTGGGGAGGCGAGTGTTTTACTAATCTAGCATTGTATCGTGGAGTATTTTTTCCAGTAAGTGCCTCATAGTAAAAGACAGGTCAAGTTTACTCAGCAGGAGGAAGTGAGGGATCACAAATAAGAGCTGAAGGGATCCTCCTTCTGTCCTCTCAAGAACTTCCTTATCAACATTTTTTTTTCCCAACATGCCCAAGCCCTACTATGTTTGGAAGTAGGATTCAGATGAAAAGTGACCTTTCTCTGTGATTTTTGTGCCTTCAGAGGGAAGAAGTTATTTGTCTTGCAAATGGCACATTCTTGCTACATCTGGCAAAAAGGTGGGAGAGTCAGCAAACGGTGACTGTTGCTTGTGTCTTTCTGTGAGTTAGCATCTCATTTTTGGATTTGGTTTCCTGTTATCTGTCAAAACTCTTGTGTAACTTCAGTTCCTCCAGAAATAACTGTCTTTCCTGGGTATCTCATGGTGAAGTGGTGGTTTCAACTTCCTTTTGACTGAGTTCCAACCTAAAGGATAATGAGTATTTCTGTTCTATTCAGTTGCTGCTGTCCCTTCTCATCTTCACAATGTTTCATTACTGATATTGCAGAAAGTGGATTTATTTCCCCATGCATGCAATGGTCTCTTCCATGTCTAGGAGGATCATTTCAAATGTTCAGTTCCTGGCTTTGCTCTCTTACAGACTGTGTTCAGTGCAACTTTGATTATTACTTCATCATTGTTTATACTTGATTGTGCCATAAACAGTTCCATATAGAACTCTCATCCTTGCCCTGAGAGTTTTTTGTCAGGAAGCCAAGCAGGTGAGGTTGCAAAGGACAAAGCCATGCACCATGTTGAATGCTTTATCTATATACTGTCAGAGAACATAGTTAGTATAGGTAGTTTCTCTTTAGAAATAATTTTAGAGGATAGATCAATCAAAATAACCCTTCTAAAGGAACTTAGGCCTATTTTTACTAGCACATAGACTACCAGGGATAGTGAGAAAGTTAGTATAATATCAGCATACAACTTTTACGGCACGAGATATAAAGCTGCATCCCATATAAGCACTTATCACTGGTACAGAATTAATCCTTTGTACATGCAGGCTATTGTTTTGTTTTGTTAGATTATAAATGTTGGTGATTATAGCCCCTCTTCACAGTACATAACTGCATACAAATTTTAGCTTGTCTAAGCTCTCTTTCATGGATTTGACATATTCATCTCTTTTTTTTTTTTTCTGTCTACTTTTTAGTTTTGTATCCTTAATTTTGTTCATTACAGAGAGTATTTAAATACAGATTGTTTCTATTTAAACACAATGATCTGAAACCGTAGACCTCAGGTGATAGAGGACATTTTTGCTCTTTAGTAGTATAACAGATTTGATGTGTCCAATCACAAAATGCACTGTATCTTCAAATAGATAATTCATCTAATCTTCTAGGGCACTGATTCAGCATTGAATGATAGCAATGTTTAAAAACTATCTCTGCTGAAAAGACAAACCTTTAGGAATCTAAACCTCAGTTTTGAAATAAGTCTGTATAGTCTTGTACAAAATGGCTAGAAGTTTTCTATTCAGCTTAGACCTGGTATTGTGTTTTTATGAGAGGTGATGAGGCCAAACCTCCAAATAATAATGATTGCAATATAATGTCTTCATAGGTATATTTTTCAGAGTACTAAGAAGTCAGAGGGTAAAAATAGTAGAGTTCATAAGTACAGGTTTTGGTAGCACTGGCATTGGATTTCTCTCTGTAAAACACTTTTTCCTCTGACTCTGCTTGGCATCTCATCAAATAGAAAATCATTGCCTTAATCCCGAGAGAAAAAAAAACAACCACCAAACCCAAAGAATCCTCCATACTGGAGTTATTATACATTAACTTTTTTTTTTTCCTTGCAGTTTTAAGAATTTCAGATTAGCTAATAAGTCAAAATTCTAGGGTCTATTTTCTGAAAATGTTAAGAATAATTTAAAATGCTGACAGTCAGATAGTGGTAATGACTCTGGTACTGCTTATGATTAACCCCTCATAACAACTGTAGATTCTGCATCTCATCCAGAGTTGTGCGAGGGGAAAAATGAGACAAAGCCCATTAAGGTCTCAGAAACTTAAAGTGACTTCTTTAATATACATGGTCTTCTGAGCACAAAGGGCAGAAAAGTCAGCAGAAATGAACATATATATTATGAACTGGAAAGAAATTGGTGCCTTTGAAATTGTATCCCTTGCTTTGCCCTAAATCTGACTGCAGCTTTTAGCTTCCACCACATGTTTACATTGGAAATCTCTCTTTGTGCATATAGAGTTTGTTCTCTTATGAAATTATGTCTCAGGGGAAGAATATTTAAAGCCATTTCTATTTGCTATGTCTGTGCTGAACTAGGCTATTAGAGGACTGTTAATGCTGGATAAACTCAAAATGTACAACTACCTTCATCTGTGGATTATAGAATCTGTCCAACAAATTGCATGTTGATGTTCCAGAATAAAGAACGATGGGCAGTTTCATTTTATAGTGTAGCCAACATCAGGGTTGTGCTGATAATCAGAGATGTGCATCTCGTTTCCCTTTAGGAAGGCCAAGTTTTTGGAAGTTAATAAGACTGATGATACCCAGTGTAATTGTAGGTTTCTAGGTTAGGAACTCTTGCTGGACAGCCTTTGAGAAACCTTGGATTGTGTGGGTTTGTTTTTGTTGTTGTTGGTTTTTTGGGTGGGTGTTTGCTTGGTTTTGGTTGGTTTTTTGTTTGGGTTTTTTTTTATTTATTTATTTTATTTTATTTTAGACCTAGCATCATCTTATTTTGCATAATTATAAGTTCTGGAACAGCTCTAAGCAGGCAACAAGTTGTAAGCTGTGTTTGAGGAGTAGCCACGACAGGACTGAAAGTTGGAGGCACATCACTAAGGTGAAGTTTTTCTTTTCTTACACTTTGGCAAGAGAATGATGATGTAACAGTGCAGCACTGGCTTACTTTAGTGATTAATTACCATCCATTCATTGCTTCAGACAAAAGCTTAATGGATAGTATGGGTGGGAGCCAAGAATCGACCATTCTTCTTTACCTGTTCCTCATTCACACTGACCACCACCTTCTATTGTAGTGGCAAGCCAGACTGACCATGCATATGCTGGAATCCGAGATGCAGAGGCTGGTGGTAGCCTTTTTGAAAGAGACTTTTTCCTGTCTGTCAGTGTGTCATCCTAACCAGTTGTACCTTTGCTCTTATTGAGACTGATACCAACTACCCATGTATAATTACAGGATGCATTCAGAAGATGCACAGGTTTTGTTGTTGGGTTTTTTTGGGTTTTTTGGGGTTGTTTTTTTTGTTGTTTTTTTTTTTTTTTTTGTAGGTGAATGCTTTTTTAAGTGGAAACTTGTCTTAATCTTATATCTAAAATACTAACCTGCAAATATTGTAAGAACTTGTTTTCTGGAGAAAACCTTCAGTATTTTTTTTTGCTTTCTTTGACTGGGAGATGGAAAAACCAATCACTCCTTTGTTATGTCCCAGATTACACCAATGGTAATCAGTTTTCTTTTGGTTAATTTCTTTTATAATTTCTTTTAATTTCTTCCTTTTTTGGAAGGCAAAGGTAGTTTTGACAGTACAGCTCAGTGTTGAATCTACTGGGGCTTGGTCAGGGGAAATTGTCATGCATTCCTCATACTACATCAATAACAGCTGCAGCATTCACTTCAACAGAAATGGAGTTCTTTTAATTATTTGGAGGTTAAACCTTTTTGAGTTGGATTACATGAGATGTAGCAGTCAGTATCAACAGTGATGTTTTCCTGTAAAAGAAATTTGAAAAACTCATGAAAAGCAGGGATTTAAAATTAAATGGAAATTGTACATAAAGTTCAACCGGAAAGGAATTATCCAATTGCCTTACTCATTACTAGTCATATGTAAGTTTTGAAAATAATTACATATTCTACTCCTGTGTGTCTTTTTAAGAACCCAAATTACAAATATATAAAGGACACTCTGTTCTTAGATTCTTATCTTTAGAGTAATTGTTTTCATTTGCTGTTTGGGGTTTTTTATTCAGTCCAATACAAATAGTGTGTTGTGTCTGTATAAACTTGTACACTTAATTTTTGGCATTTCTCTGTGTAATAAACTGCATTTGCCAAGGAAGGATAACCTCAGTTATGAAACCCAGGGACTGCTTTTTGTGTAAGGATGCTCTGTGCAATTTTGAACTTGTGCTCAAGGTAAAAGACTCAAGAATTTAATGAAGAGGGAATTAATTTTCCCTCATGCTCACTGGATAGAGATCACAGACTTCAGGTTTTGAGGAGACAGAATAAAAAAAAGATCTCGCTGCCAGTTGCCATAAGGCCGAAATGCTTTTATTCTCTAAAGAGCCAGAACTCATCTGCAGCTTCCCCTCATTTAAACTCAAGACACTTCAGTTTCCTGTTTAGTTTGTATCTAAGTGGATTTTCTTTTAGATTGCAGATAGTTGTTTGTGTATTCTTTGGTAAGGGTTGTTATTTTTTCCTTTAGCTGCTGGCTTGGGAATTGCCTGAACAGTCTTGCTTTATTGAAAAGGATTATGTTCTACCTTGGCTAGGGAATCCCAGAGGAAGCAGATACCATATAAAATCAAAGCACAGTGTCTCCAGAGTTTTTTAGCAGTGATCTGCTTGAAGTAACTTGTGGGAAAGCCAATTTTTAGTGGTTCTTAATGTCTACAGCACCACTTGTAATGATAGAACATGGAGAATCTGTGTTCCTTTTAGTGGGACAATCATAGTGCATCACCCAGCTGCTGATGGTGATACAATTATTTTATTTTTTATTCACCGGATGGATGTCCTCTATCAGTCTGTAGACCAGTTCAAGTGAGTGTTTACATTCGTCAGCTTTTTGTTACTTCAGTGAAGCATCTGTGAGACTATCTAAAATTTTTCTGAAGACATAAGTCTTCAAGGTAGCCTTGGATTCATGGTGGAGGACACCATTAACTGAACTGGCTCATGTTACTGGGCTGCAAGAAAAGAGACTGTGCTCCTTTCAAGTCAAGTTAAAGCCATCCATGCCTGCTGATGGGTCATTTCTAGTGGATTTTTTTTTTTAGGGTATTAGCTATTGTAAGCTCTACATTTCTTTTCTAGAAGAGGAAAAAATCCTGGTGGAATCCTTTTTTTATAGCTCACATAGCCATTTCTTGTGGAAGCTTTGCGGACAGAAGTTGCAAAGAGCACAAAGTGTATTCTAAATGTTTCTATCCAAAAAGGAAAGAAGCCAAAACAGTGGCTCAGAGGTCCATGTTACAAAGTACAACAGGTAAATATCCTGTCATTATTAGGCTATGATCAGGAGAAGGAGGAACTAGACTGTTGCTTCTCATTGAGATACACTTTTTTTGTCTTTTCAAGTCTAGAGCTTTAGCCTAGATCAGCTAGCAAAGGACAAGCAGGTGATCCACATACCAGTGTAAGAACACAGAAATCATGGCCAGTATACCTTTCAGTTTGAATCTGTATAAGGCATATCATTGATACTTCAGTGTTTAATTCATGTCCAGAGAAATGAGCAACTGGTCTTTTTCTTGTGACAAATGAACATTTGTGTGTACCTTACACACCTTGTAATCTTCAGTAACAGCTCCAAGCAGGCTAGCAGTAGGGAAAGGTCTCTACAAAGCTGAAGTGAAACATGAAGAGGAGCTCGCACAATCTGTCTGACCTCTACTCAAGTGCTATCACACAAGTGTTTGTACTGGAAAAATGTTGCTCTATTCATAAGTAAGGCAGTCTGTCACTAGGACGAAATTGTCATCCTCTCTTGGATTGCTTAACTTTATAGTAGATCTTAACTAATATTTTAGTGTGTTTCTGCATATGCAATGAGGAGAAAAGAAAGAGGATGTAAGCACATGAGGCAGAAGCAACAGGATTTGGAGAGAAAAGAAAGAAAACTGACCAAGGCCCTTTTGAGAGTTTGAAGTTTGCTACTGAGCTCAGTACGTTGACCCAGGATGGAAAGTGCTACAGTCTATAAACCTGGTTTCTCAGAAAGCATCCCTCTCTAATCCCTTGCATCCGCTGAGGGCTTCTTGGTATTGTTGTAAAGGGTCTGTTTTCCAGAGTGATTTGATTCTCATAGCCATGGGCAAAAGCACCCAAGCAGCTCTCGTTTGATTAAAAAGCTGAATTGTTTGCTGGTGACTGTAAACACAAACAGCTGCTTTCTGAAGCCACACAAAAATGAGAGCCAGATTGTTAAGCTGCAGGACAGTTTTTTAAACAACTCACTAGCTATCTGGGAATATTTTCTTTGAAAAATAATAGAGATGGATGTTAATAAATGCAGAATAAAATGTATGTGTATTTAGCTCACCTTCGCTCTGCCCTGATTGTTATTGTTGCAGGCTGATCCTCCAGTCCTAGAGCAGAACAAGAGCAACTTAACTTCAGGTAGCAATATTTACAGGGATTTACAAATACAACCAAAAAGAAGAACCTTACAGGATCAGTCAGTGGTACCTATTTGCCATTATGCAGTGACCTTGTTTGCATTTGTCCAGGGAAAAAGAGAAGGTGTGTGGTGTTGGGTAGCCTATCCTGGCCTTACTGCGCTGAAGTGATTCTCCTTAGACTGGTTTTGTTGATTTTTATGATCTTGCTTTTCTATCCGCCGAGTATAACTGTGCTCAGGGATGTGGTCTCTTGGGTTTCAATACTTATATTTAATCTCTTTCATTGTTCTTTGAAACTAGGTATTCTGAAGGTTATGGACTAACTTTCCCATGTCCCTGTGTAGCTACTGTCCTTAGCAAATATTGTTTCATAGGTCGTGCAGTCATTTTAGTTAACTTTGTCATGTGTAGGTGCTTATTGAAAGGACTGTCAGTGAGATAAATAAAAAATGTTAGACTGTTCCTAAAACCAAAAGGTTGTGAATAACCCTGTTTACCAGTTTACTAGTTTCTGTTCATGTTGTTTGTTTTTCATTTCACTCTAAATAGACAGTGAAAACCAGTTGTGCAATTACTATTTGCCAAGAATAGGGAACATGAAAAGCAGTATGTAAAGTGCAAGTTTTATTGTAGAAGTTTAACTTCCCATTTCTTAGATGCTAACTCAGACATCTTTACCCTGGTTGGGTTCCAAAGCTTTCAGATACAGTCAATGTGTGTAGTGACACTTAGGCATTTATTATATGTAGATATTGCTTACATGTGTGCACAAGTCTTTTCAGAAGTATTCTGAGATTACAGGACTAGGCATCTGGAGACCTGGCTTCTGTACATGGCTTTACCATCAACTTCCTGAAAGACTTAAGCAAAGTTGGAAAGTTGGGGTTTTGGGGTTTTTTTTACACAATTATATTGGATGGTACATAATCCTGTTCTGGGGAATAACAAATGTCGGTCCAAATCTGTGCTGCATTGTTGATTCTGCTCTCCCTTGATGGATTGTGAGAGTTAAGGCTGTTGGGGCCTCTTCCAGCTTTTTACCTTCCTTGCTGCTTGACTCTGTTCCTGGGAAGCATTTTACTACCTTTAATCCAAGTTTTGTTGACTTGAATGTGTTTAGCCCTTCACCAGCTATAAGGGCAGTGCTTCTATCTCCATTTTTCACTTAGCAGTGTAACCTGTGGGTTATAACTAGCCTAAAGCAGTTTTTCTGCTGATTCCCCTTTTATGTGCACTGGGGATAATGCAGCTTTTCTAGAGAGACCACAAGACTTGATTCATTGATGTTGTAAGAACTGTCAAAATCTTGTGACAGAAGCGGAAAATTTTGTTGACATTGGAAAGAAAGGTGGCTAGAGCTGTAGTCTGGGTTCCAGCTGTAGGGGTATTTCTATTAACTAAAAAGGGATTCAAAACCTTATACTGAGCTGCTTTTATGAACTTAAAATAATTGAGAACAGTTTTTGTTTAGCTCTGGGTATTTCCTGAATGCGTTTGCAAGTCAGACAGTTTAGTGCTGGGCTTAAAAGCCTGGCTTCAGCTTGAGATGTATTAAACAAAGTAGCTAAACAGAATTTATCATGGAAAGGTATATTAACTTCGGAAATTTTTCGTGTTACAATTAGTGTTGCTGTTAGTAACACAACTATATACTTTTTACTTACAAATATAATGTATTTTAGAGTTGTTTAATAAAAAAATCCCTTTCTCTGTATATCCAGTTAGCTCCATGCATGTCTGAGCATCTTCAAAATGCTTAAATACAGAAATAATGATAGTGATATTACTCTCTTCTTTTTCAGCCTATAAAGAAGATAGTTCACAGGTTGATTACTGCATGAGCTTTCTGGTGTCACAGTTAGAGGTTCTGAAGAAATTCAGAGAACTCTGAGCTGAATGTTACCTGTAGTTCTGAACGTAGTTATATCCATGCTATAGTCTTTTGGTCCAGGAGAGAGTTTCCTTCCTGGTGCAGCCAGGAGCATCCTCTTTAGCTCTGTCAGCCTGGTCTGACAGTAGGCACTGCACTGAGAGGATTACACGTGTAGTGTTGACTGATGTCCAAAAATTTTGGACCACATTCTGACTGGAAAACCCAGTTTTTTGTTAATGACTTAAGATAAATTTTTATTCCCAAACCATTGGACCTCACAAAAATGCTAGTCTTTGCTTCTTGGTAGAATCACTAATTTAGCCTGCAGGTCATAATTGCCAGTCTTGGCTTCCAGAGCAGTGTTAATAGAGGACAGTCAGTCTTCTATTTAGGTGGAAAAGACTAAAGATTGGTCAAATGATTGGAAGGGTGGTTATGGGGAGCAAGCAAAAAAGAAGACTGGAAAGAATAAATGAGTGTTTTGTATTCAAAGTAGCTCAGCAGGCATTGGGAAATGCATGTGTTTGGGTACTGTTTAACTCACTTTGATCCTCCCAGCATCTCTCATAACCAGAAACCCAGTAGAGGACATGGGATAAGCATCACCTATAGATTTTCCTTCATGTGCTACACATCCTTCATTCTCTCCCTTTTTCTCTGTGTTTCATGTTCATGTTTTTTTCTGTTGTTTGATACCTGTCTACCCCTCTTCTAAGCTAAGAGGGACTTTTAGTTCCTTATTATTGGTATGAAAAAGTACAAATCAAAAGCAGGAGGTCTGGAGCATACCTCAGCCATTAAGCTCAAGTAACCAGCTGGGCAGCCAGGTGATAAAACCCCTTGTGCTGGTGGGAAAGGGTGTGTTGCTCCCTCTGCCAAGATTCCAGTTTTGTTTGACTGGGCTGCAGCAGGAGCTGGAGGCATGAGAAACACCTCCGTGCTGTGCACAGGGATGGCATGGTGGGGCTGTCATTAGAAGACTGGGCAGCCGGGACACTGGCCCTCCCACAAAACTGCTTCCCCCTCCCCCTTTCTTTTCTTTTGCGGTTGCACACAGTGCTGTGGCTCCAAGGTCATTTGTTTCCCACAGCTTCACAGACCACTGTAGCAGAAAGGGAGACAATGGTCCCTTACAAGGGGTGATGTGAGGCCTTCTTTCATCTCTAATAAGCCCCTTCACTTGCACTGTGAAGCCTGGTGGGTGTGTGTGCGCGCGCACGCGCGGTTTCAGTGTGAACCACTCTGCAGCTTCCATTGATGTAAAGCATCCAGGTTTTTTGTTTTCTTTTTCAAACAGGCAACTCTTGGCGTGTTCCAGCCTGAGGTGGGTTTTGTGTTCAGCACAAGCACGTCAGGAGACATCCCTTCTCCTTTTCACATAGCTGTTAAAGTCGAGGGCTCATCTGGTCAGTGTTGATCAGCGGAAAGACTGAACTTGGAAACCAAGGAGAAGGGCAACTATCTTCATGTCCCCTCTGCCAAACGTAGGCTCTGCCTGTTGCTGTGCTTGGGCATAGTTGCTGACTGAGTGTGTCAGGAGTGGTCTGTAAGAACAACACCCTGGCAAAGCAACTGACTGTCCTGTCACAGAGTTTGTAAGTAGAGGTGCAATTTGAAACTTTTTCTTTTCCATTACCTTGCTATAATGAGCAGAAAGGGCAAGGGAATAAACAGTATGATGAAATTTTAAAGTACAGTTCAGAGGAGTGGTCCTTCTAGTCTGGGGTACCATTTTTACCAGTGTTTTCTGCCTGATACTTTGAAATCTCATTCATTGAGCCACCCTGTAAGTCTGGAGAATTTTCCTTCCTCCATGAAACAGGAAATTTTTAGCTGCCTTCTGTGCAAAGGTGAGTTTGTGTACCAAGGTATGAAACTGGTTCTCCTCTGTCTCTGCAGGCGCAGAGTAAGAATTTAGGTTGATGCTGGTCATGAAGTTTTTCCTACTCTTTGCCCTTTTTCAAAGCCCACGTTTAGCCTGGACTGCCTCTTGCTACAGTTGATTCAAATGTCTCACTGTGAGGCCCCTTCAATCTCAGAGCAGACTTATTTTAGGAAACAGCTTTGGTAGTCCAGTTTCTCTAAGGCTTTGTGCCTTTCTCCCTCACTACTGTAGCCAGTTCCTTTTTTTATACAGAATTACTTCAGCAAGGGGTGAATATTGCTAATCTCAGCTACTTTAGTGTCATGCAGCCTCATGTGTCACTCTAGCATCTCTGGATGTTGTAATGGTCCTAGCAGGAACTTTCTTCTTAGCCTTGAGACCTGGCCTTACTTTTCTTAGGCTTGCACAGCTTATCCATTTAACATAGACTGGAAAAAACATCAAAGTACATTAAGAAACAGTTATGCAAAATTGACAGAATCAGATATCAGCTATGCTCTAGTGCATGTTTTTCACCATAGTATAAGTATTATTCTACCTGTTGGAAATGTTATATCACAGTGGGAATTTCACTGACTATGCCTCTGACTGAGCAATTTCAAGCAAAGGTGGGAGACCATTTTCTCAATAGTATGAGGCAAAGAACCTGAGCAGTCAAGTCAGATGATTCCAGGCAATGCAAATGGACAGTTAGAGATTTCTTGGCAATTGTACGCTAGCCAGCTGAGGGGCCAGTACACAAACCCACTTTCTAGATGAGAATGAACCGCTTTTTTTGAGCTTTCAAATACATGAGATAGAGCAAGCAAGTGTTAAATTGCCCTCAGAACAATATTTAGTTGATGCTATTGGCCCACACATTGCTTTGGCAACTAGCAGATGCAAACTGGACAATCTCCTGTGAGAACATCTGTCTTTATGGATAGGTATTTAATGACGGGTGTGTTAGAGTTTCCAATTCATCTACACAGCCCTATTAAACCACAAAAAGATCCTTCTCCAGGATTCAGAGCTGATAAAGGAGTAAAAAAAACCTCCACAGTGGATTTTACAGAACACATTGTAATTAAAAAATCATCAGAACCTTATTAAAAAAACTAGTTTACAGTAGTTGATGGAGTATGGGTGCAGTAGTACAGAAACATGTAACTGCTCTTTGCTCTGTGGAGTTTCAAGGGGTCTTTACCTGCTGTGGTTTTCCGCTGGCATGCTAGCATCTTTTCCCCAGGAAGAAATACTAAGAGTTGCTTAGAGCTGTCTATAGATCATGCAGTCTCACCTGAGAGACCTTTGGACTTTTCTTTGAGCACATAAGAGCTAAGAGATGTGATGCCTTGTGGATCATTTTGCCAGTATTATTATTCTATCGCAGTCCAATTTTCAAATATTTGTAATACACTGTTTTAATGGCACTTTTAAGTCTGTCCTGTGCTTTCCTCACATGACTCAAAGTGCAGCATGCTCACTGCTTTATGCTGTCCTGTGTCCTCATGGTGCTTTGCCAGCTCCAGCCCGTTTGCTGTTCCCTGCTGTCACAGAGCTCAGCTCTCCCCATTCAACTCCGCTTCCTGCCGCTGACCCCATTTCAATCTTGGCTCCCCTTTCCATTTTTTTCTCTCTCCTCCCCTCCCTTGCCTTTGGTGTATCTTCTTCCTTAATCCATCCAAAAATAAAGTGGATGTTTGTGCAGAATGTGCATTCCCAGGTAGTAACTGGCTATTATCTATATCATGGAAAGCAATCAGATGTTCACAGTGCAAACATAAATGGTAATCTGAATACTTAAAAAAACAGATTACAAAGGGGGAAAAACTAAATTGTTTTTAGTGAGAGGGCTTGAGATATACTTGGGACAGCAACTTAATCACAGACCAGCAACTTAATTTCCTTTTTCTCTTTATGCATTGGACTGGCATCTACAAACAAAATCCTCCAGTTAGTGTTTTCCATCTAATCCAGCAGTCCTCTTCACTGAGGACATGTTTATTTTGAGCAGGGTGCATGATTCATCACCCTTGGGAGATGAGGCAAAGTTTGGTGCTGATCTCGGACAATTTATCGCGTTCTTGTATGTGTGTGTCCCCAAATGTGTGAAGCAGTTTTGTACTAGGAAATTACATCACTGATAAAATCTTTTAAGGGGAACATCCCCCATGTTATGGGATGGAAGGTAACAGAACTTTTGCTGTTGGGTAATGCTGAAGTCAATTTATTAGAAGCTTAGACAAGGCAGCAGGCAGAGTAGGTGCATTGCTTTAGCATGGAACCTCACTGAAGCTAATAAAAAGTAGCCTTGTCCTGGGTGGGAGTGGGAGGGCTGCAGAAAAGAAGTGACTCTGAAAATCCAGAGTCACACTTCAGATCCATTGAGACTGCAGTTTCTTTACTTCTGGGAACCAACTATGTAAGAAGAGTCAATTGTCATTTTTTCAAAGTAATGTAGCTCTTTACCTTGCAGAGTGGGGTGTAGTTTTCTGCTGGGAAAATCAGCACACACAACAGATTTCCCTGCTGTACAGGAGCAGGTGGGACTTACAAGTACCACACATGTATATTTGATGTGATGTTAATCAATTAAATGAGGCATTTAAAAAGAATAAATAGTTAGGTCATTAACATTCCTGTCTGTGGTCCAGCACTGTCCACTGTGAAAGGGAAATAATTATAGCTGAGTTGATAAATATTTATTTCAATGGAATTTATTTCAGTGGTTTGCTCAAATGGGGAACACGTGCATCCGAAGCAGTGCTTTCTTCCGAGCCAACGCCGAAATGGTGCGTGTCCTCCACAGTGAGCTGCTGCTGCTAGAGACACCAGCTTTAATGTGGAAAGCAGAACTGACATACAAGAACCTTTAAAATCATTTAAGAAATCAGGATAGCAAAAGAAAGGCAGCATGTTAATTCCATTAATGTGGCAAAACTCCCATATGGGTAATAACTGAGACAGTGCAATGTGTTTGCCAGAAAACCCAAAAGGTACACTGAATTTATTTTTGTGTTAGAATTCATTGCAAGCTCAGTTAATCTGAGGGCTCATTAGAGTGTACGTACAGCAGTCTCTGATTTTACAGCTTTATTTGCTTGTGATTCTATTTTGATGAAACTCTGCATTTTTCAAAAGAACTTAGGTTTAGGTTTTCCAGGATGTTTTTGCATCCGTAACTTTGAAAGATAAATCCAGAAACAGCGGCAACATAGCACAAGTGCATGACTTGTAGTTACACAAATAAAAAAAATAAAAACCAAAACCACTGAACACCCAAAAACCCAAACACAAACCTAACCCACCCCCAAACCCTCCAAGCTTTTGACTGTTACAACAGCTGGCTGATAATCATGCTATCTTGTTGTAAATGTTTTGCTGTAACCAAGTTTTTGCTGATTCTTGGGGTGGTTAGTCAATGTAACGAGACAGCCTTGGGAGAGAGTTCCCTGGGTTGTTCTGCATACAACTATTCTGGATTGGTTTTTTTCCTGCTGGGTAGCTAGATGTTGTTCAATACAGTTTGATTCACTTCTTACCCCAAGCTGCTGAACAGTGTAGCTGTAGAGCTGCCGAGCAGGCATTGCATTCTGGCCCGAAGGTACGGCAATCAAAGAAAGTGAATTGTGTGCTCCACAGTATGTAAAGGAACTTTATGCACGAGCTGTTATAGTAGATATGGTCAGGTTTGCTTTATGTTCATTATTCTTGTTTCCAAATAGACTTTCAAGATACATAGAATCTGAAATACCTTCTTACAGATGAGATTAAAGATGGAGCTATGAAAGAAATTGATTTAAAATGAAAAAAATTATAAAATTTAAAGCAGTAAAGCATTAACACAGTTACAGAGAATCCTAGTTATTAGCTGATTGTTTTTAGAAAATAATTTTAAAATTCAAGAACACTGATGTGAATACCAGTGCTATGTTGTGGGAGCAAACAGCATTTGATATTTTCCATTGACGTATCTCATTTATATATATGCTGTTGAAGTTGACACCAAATTTAGAATGGAAAGAGACAAAATTCTTCTATTCTAAAGTCATTATCCACACTCAATATAAATATTAACACTAACTGTTTTATATGTTTTGAGTTTGATATGTTGCTGTGTTTGGCCCAGAAAGCACTCATTTTTACAAGAGAATAAGTTCCTGTATATATCTCACTGCAGAATTCTGTGCAGTAAATGAACTAGCATTTCTCCTTGCTTCTTCCTGAAGGTGGTGAGCTTGCAGTTGTAGGCAATGAAACATCAGCCTCAAGCACACCAGGTTTCTGCTAGAAGTGCTCTGGCTATTTGTTTCCTTTCTTTTTTCCATGGATTTTTTTTTTCCTCTGAGGAGCTAAAAATCAAACAGTATAATGACTAGAATAAGAACGCTTAGGATCTTTTGCAGCCAATACATACCTTAGTCTCTAATGTCATAGTTCAAACTGATTTGTAAACTAAACGTATTATGCTTTGGATATGACAACACACTTGTGGTCCGGCAAAGACCTTTACAATGCCTTATTTACTCTTCCCTCTCTGCACTGAGAAGATACCATACAGCTGTGTTAATCAAACTCACCACTATTGCTATATGTTGTCAAGCAGAAGACTAAAGTTGGTATATGTTGCACTAATGACAGTGTCCTGATACAAGGCTGCATCAGCTACCTGCCTTAACACGAGGATGTAGGAGATGCTGGTGAGCACTGACCGTGGCTTTCAAACCAGTCACTATGCTGTAAACAAGACTCTAAACAGTGACTGTGCACTTAACAAACTCAAAGCAAAATATGCTGCATTCTGCTAGGTTTAACCCCTCAGTAATGCCTTTGGAGACCATACTAATGACATTAAATGTATCACTAATGTATAATAACTGTTTCTGTAACTTCTGTAATTTCATCAAAGTTGCAATGCTTATTGCTTAAATAAGTCACTACATCTGAAAAGAAAATCTAGAAAAGCCAATGGAGAATGATTAATTTAAATCTTTCATGAGTGTTTTTGCTAGAATTATCTTTGAGTGTTAACAGACAAATGACCATGCTGCCTCTGGCTCTAATCTTGCAGTATATTGTAAATAAAGTAGGATTGGGTTGAAACCAGCATGATAAACTTCTGTTGGGCACAGAATAGTGCTGCTTGTTTAGTAAGCATCTTATTTCCTGCTAGGTTAGCATTGAGACAGTCACTGGGAGTGACATAAAGAGGCACTGTTGTTGAAATAGTGTCTTTTACATGAAGTAGGAATCTGTTCCTTTCACCATTTGAACTCATTTAAATTCCTGTGCTGCTTCTCACAAGAGATAGGATATAACATGTCTTGGTGAAATTCAAAAACCTGATCCCACAAGCCCAGCCTTTATTTTAGCATAGGTCAAGTCATCTGTTTTTCTTTGTCAGTGCTTGCCTTTAAAGTAAGGATTATATTAACCTTGCCTTGGGAGATTCCAGGAAAAGTTCTGGATGTGTTAAAGTTTATTAGTATCCCTACAGAATTTGGGCCCCTCTTCCTAGATATTATGTTGTCTTTGCCACTGTAACCTTTGAATGGAACCTGATGTCTTTGAGCAATAGCTGTCCCTGTATTACACGTGCAAAATATGTCCCCATGTAGGGTCAAGTACCACAGGGCTACTAGTAATTACCAGTTCTTTCTAAGGTACTCTAGAGGTATGTTGTGTCTGTATGTAAGCAAATGTAAGGATTGATACATTTGTCAGAGATACAATAAGACTGTTCCCCAATTTCTGTCAGACCTTTGATAATGTAAATTTGTCTTGCAAATTGCCTCTTCTTGAAAGTCATTTGGTTATAGTATTAGAGGCCTTGGTACACTGTCCTAGCCAACAACAATCGGATATTAGAGGAGGGAAACTGGTCAGATGACCTGGAAGACAGTTACATGATTGTTTCTCAGACCAAAAATTACAGCACAACTCCATCTAAGAATGAAAATTTCATAGTAGGGAGAAGGGAGGGAAAAGGGAATAGCAATTGAGAGGCAGTTGATCAGCTTTCCAGCAGATGATTAAGCCTGTGGTTTTCTGTAATAGGAGTGGCTGGTAAATTACATTTCTGTTGTGCAATAATGCCTGAGTTTTCAGAAAATCTTTCTAAAGACAAGAATTTAGGTGTCTGCCCAGTTGCAACATAGTGCTTAAAAAAATGTGAATGTGGATGCCCTCCCTCATTCTTACATCTCCTAAGCTGTTCCCTTGGAAGTCCTGGGTCCTTGGTCCAAAGCTGTCCTTTGGGCAGGCTGCCAGAGGGTGGGCTGGAAAGCAGTAAAGTTTTGCAGGAGATCTGCTTGGCATATATCAGCCTAGCCTGTGTCTGGCAGAAGATTTACTTGCATGCATGTGTTTCCCCAAAACCCAAGGTAATCAGAAGGTATATTTATTTTTAAAAATCCGAGTGTTTTGGGGTTTTTTTACTAGCTTTGGGTGGGAAATGCTATCAGGATAGCCAGTGTTGGATTGCAAAGCATACAGGTTAATTCATTTGGTTCAGGGATTGGACTGTAGGTTAGGCAAGCTGTTGATATTCTTCTGTTCACCAGAAAGTACTGGAAACTACAGATGTAAAACTGTTTAAGCAAATAGGACCCAAATCTGACACCAAATACATCCATACAAATACTACTGCCTGCTGGAACAGCTGAATGCATGTACCTGTGGGCAGGTGGAAATTAGAAAGCTGTAATTATATTCTATATAAAAAAGTTTGCAGTTAGAGCAAAGCTTTGAATCCAAATACCTTACTTTTGTAAAGTGAGCAAGTACAAAAAAGTGCTTTCATTTTGTGGGATTTTGGTGCATGAGCTGTTGCTTTAATAACAAATTGTGTTTAAGTTAGAAAGGTGCATTTCTTGAGCTTTTAACAAATTCTGCTGTTTCCATAGTAGCTTGATGTTTTGATGATGTATTATGAGCCTTGTTTTACCTATGTTGATGATACTAGTGGGGTCAGAATTTAAACCTGCATATTTATTGTTACAAAGTAAATTACATAAATCCTATTACTCATTTGCAGAACCAGTTAATTTACTTCATATAATTAATTTTCATTTAATATTTCTTACAAATGTTTTTAAAGATCAGTTTTCCTCCTTAAAAACATGTTAGAACAATCCATTCTGGTTATCTAGTTTGAGCAATTCTAAATTGCTTTGAGTAGTTTCTTTAGCTGGGAGAATTAAAGCTCATTTGCTAGAACCAAAATGAAAGACTTTGAAGAGTCATTGGCCTGCAGTGGGTACCACTTATCTGGACATTCCTTATTTCTGGCTGAAGGCTTTGATTGTCTAAATAAATAATAACACACAAAAAAAATTCTTATTATGTGCACCTCCACTGACTACTACTTTGTAAACAGTTTTCTTTTTGTCGTGTTTATAGCATGATAATTAAATGAAGAATGTTGTGTAATTTAAAATTATAGTAGATGTTTATTTCTTGAGCATATTTATTGATGTGTATGTGTAGAGCACATTCACTTCATATCTGAATGAATCAAACCAGCCTCCTTAAACTTTCACTAACTTGAGATCCAGTATCTATAATATGTTCACAGGCACTGCCTTTAGGAAAAACACCTTTTTTCTCCAGTGTTGTTATTTTGGAAGCTCCACACAGGGTCACTGCTGCTAGACTCCATGCTTTCCAGGTGTCCTGTGACTTGCAGTCATGTTAGTCATCTTTCCTCACTCAGCATCCTCAAAGAGCAATTCTGCATATAATTTTGTATTTTTCTCCTGGGTTGAAAGCATGAAGATAAATATATCTTTCTACTTCCTCAGATCCTGTTTTACAGGGGAAAGTAATCTTATTTGAGCCTTCAGTTTTTTGTTGACACTTTACTTCATGCATGGGATTGGATGCAAGCTGCTGCGAGATGGCTCTGTGCTATTGTGGGTTAGCTCTGCATCTCACACTCAGCTCGCTTAGGCCACCTGTCAGCCTTTAAGTTACAGAAACTTTCTATCAGTGTAGAGTTTTTCAGAGAATTTATGCAAGGGCAAAAGTTGAAGTTGATTTCACAAGGAAGAAAATCCAGTTGTTTAGCCACGTACGCTGAGACTACTTAATCCATATTTAGTCCTTTCTTATGTATGTCCAGTTGATATTATCTTTAATCATACTGTTACTTGATAAGAAAGTGAATATCACAATTGTTCTACTTTTTAATCTGTGTTCTTGTTCATTTGCTTTTCAAAGTCAAGGGCTCAGAACCATGGTACAAGTTCTGCTTGAGAGGCATACATGGAATTCCCCAGGGATTGTACACCATCATAGCATTCAAGTTATTTGTTTAACATACTCCTAACTTGAGTGTGAAGAAATTTAAATTGTTTCAAAGCATAATGTAATCAAGTCTTGGAGTGTATGCCTAAGGCAGGCATAAAGTATCTCCTAAGGTAGCTCCAGCAGAGGTGGAAAAGCAACAGTTATCTGGTTTTGCTCTGTGGGATAGATGGTCTTCCCATTGTATTTCTTTTTTGCCACATCAGGCAGAATGAACTTGCCCATGGTGTTGCCTTCTAGAAGCAGAAGTCAGTTGGCTCCATTGATGCCAAGACAGATAGCAAAGTTACAGTGCTGCTTTTTGGAGAGGATAAGTTAAATGTATGTATTAAGTAGGAATGTCTGAAGTTACATCATTGGTCGATGACTAAACTTGCTTTCTGGAGATTGTTATGTTATGCTGGAAAACTGCCACATGCTTCAGGTCACTAGATGTGCAGCTTAGCCAGTCACCTCTGCTTCTGTGGTTGAATCTTCAGAAGTTCCAGTGCAGCACTAGTGTAGAAAAGCTAGAGATATGTCATGACCTAGGGAACAGTCCTTGCAGGGTGCTACTGACATAGTCATCAGCTAAGTAGTCATTCCCCTAGCGAAAGTAAGAGAGTAAAACAGCCTCTTTTTTTTTCATGTCACATAGTACTGTTTTAATGTATCAGATGGTACTGTTTATTGCCAAGTTAGGATGGTGTGACATACTTTCTGCAAATCTTTTCCACTGTCGTTCATTTTCATGAACACAGCTACTTTTCAGCTCGGGTTGCAGCTTTTTAAGATTTTGTGTGACACCATTGTAAGACTGGCCCAGCTCCCAGTTAGGTGTTAGTGTCCAGTGTTTTTGGCAACTTACTGTTTCATCCGTTTTTCCACAAAAGAACAACAATGTGTTCAATGTTGTACAATGTGGAGTCTACTTATGGTGAGGTTTTGATGTAAATGTACACACTGTTGGCTATCTTACACTAAAAAGTATTTCTGTCCAAAGGGCAATGCTTTTGGCCTAGAAGGTGATTAAACTGTAAGGTCTAGGGGTTAATTTTGCAGTCTCAAAGTCAAGGATGAAGTTGCACAAATGATCTTCAGTGTAGGAGTACAGTTTACTTCTGGAGTGGGTCTGTTAGTGTCTCTATTATGGACATTAGAAGGTGTTTCAGACACACTGGATTATGGATATAGGCCTACTTGAAAATAAGGACAAAGAACATAAATGTTTTACTGAAAGGCCAGTGCAGCGAGTGTGGAAGCTGTCAATAGGCTGCACTGCTGAGGGGAAGTGCTGCAGCATTCTGTGTGCCCAGTGACTTCACACCTGCGCAATACTGAGTTGCTGCCAGATGGGCAGAAAGTAGCAAAGGCAAGTATTGCAATCTTGTGGGGCGCTGAGCTCAGCAGAAATTATGAAAGTAATACATGTGGAGCCTGCTCCTGGGGGCTAAGCATCAGTGAAATCAGTATGCTTTCCTAACATGTGGATAGCACAAAGGAAATCACAAATTCTGCTTGGTAGGATTAGGACAGAAACACCATAAACAAATGCGCCATCAATGCCTCCAGCTCAGAACAGTGTGTTCATTTGAGCTTCTGTCATATAATTAGCAAAATTTTCTCAGTCTGCAAAGAACTGGAGGGGCAAACCACCGTGTTTGAGAAGGTGGGATTTCAAGCCCAGGTTTCACTTTAGTGGAGCACTGGTAATAACATCCATATTGGGGAACATGCTTTGTTAGTGGCAGAACTTGCTGACAGCTGTCCCTTCCTCTCTGGAGTCAAATGTCTCTCTCAAAGTTCCCTGCCGTTGCCCTGTAGACTCAGTCCCTAGAAGTGGGGGATGAAAATGGCATTGAAACTCCAGAAGACATTATGTAAATCCTTAAAATAATGTTTTAGACTGTGAGTGCTATCCTCCCACTAGGAAAAGCAATTCTTCTCTGTGTGAGGAGATGATGTTAAGATCTAGTCCTTTTTGCTCACTGCCTACATTGTCCAATTTTGGTGTGGGGTTGGAAAATTCAAAATAACTACTCTTGCTTTGGGCTTCTGTGACTCTTCCTTCCATGCTCCTTTTTTAAAAGAAGAAGCCTCTAGTGAAATGTAGGAGATTCTGAGCATTGCAGACCATATTTTTAGGTATAAGCTGAAAGTCTAAGTCCTCACCAAAACATCATATGCAGTTTGTCACGTCATTTGTTGGATCTGCCCATGCCAGGAACTGACCTAAGCATGGAAACTCAATCCCATCACAGCTCCTGAATGTCTTCAGAGGCTACAAAGTCCTTGGCAGGATGAGCAGAAGGAAACCTGCATCAGAGGTGTCTGCTTAACATCTGGAGCAGTATGTAAAAAGTACTTAGTGCCTTAAAGCAGAGCCAAGTTTCTGGCACATGAGAGTGCAGAAATTCACACACCTGATCATCACTCTCAATCTTCCCATGCTTCCCAAATGTTTGGTTTTGGCTTTTTTTTTAAGAACACTATTCACAGTGAAAGCAATGAATAAGGTTACAGTTACTTCCCATGGCAAATCCATGAATACACCAAGAGGATTGTTGAAGGAGAATAAGCATGTAGATTTCTCCTGTGGCTGCATGGGCAGTCAGTTGAATATAACCAGTCATCCTAAAACTGTCATTATATTCTCAGTGTTGGAGTAAACTTATTCATAACAAACTGTTCTTTTTTTTTTTTTTTTTTTTTTAAATCCTGTCTACAGCTTGCCATTTTACTTGTGAATGTTGCCAGTTTGAGCTTGAAAGGTAGGGGACTGATATTATTTAGGTAACCATCTATCAAACCTATCACCACTTTAAACAGATTTTTAAGTTTAGCTGGAGTATAGTGGTTTGAAGTATATATGGTTTGGATTGTTTTTTTTTAATTCACTCTGTGATAAAACACCAAAACCACAGAATTCTTTTGGAGTTAATACTAGAATAGGTAATCTCATTTAAGTTTTCCAGGCACATGGAGGTATGAAGGTGATCAGAAACAGCCAGCCTGGATTTACCAAAGGCAAATTGTGCCTCACCAGTCTGACTGTCCTGTATGATGAGATGACTGGCTTGGTAGATGGGGGCAGAGCAGCTGATGTGGTTTAATCTTCATTTTAGGAAGTATTTTTGACACAGTCTGCTACAGTGTCCTTTTAGTAAAGTTTGAGAGAAGTAGACTAGAAAGATGAACTCCAAATTAGTGGAAAATTAGCAAGACCTCTATGCTCAGAGAATAGTTTAAATTCCACCTGGCAGCTGGTGGCCTTCCCTAGTGGTCACTACTGGGGCCAGTGCTGTTTAATGGTTTCCTTAAAGGCCTGTGTGAAAGGACAGACTGTCAAACTAAGTTGATTGAAGGTACTATAGACCACAGACCATCTTATATGAATAATAATCTGCTTGTATGCTAAAAATGTGGGAGAAGGGATCCTTAATATTTGTAAATGCCCTTGGTCTTTCCAGAGACAGTGTTGGGAAAGAACTTAGGAAAGTTACTGTGCAAGATGATGTCTGTCTTCTGTTTTGAGAAACCATATAGAAATTAAAATTGTATAAGAGTGTTGGCAGCTTATTCTAGAGTTGCAGGGGGTTGAGGAATTGATATCTTGATTACTTTTATGGCTGTTTATTGATTTACTTCTACATTACAAAAATACATTTTAAAAGACCTGTTGGTTTCTAGCATAGGGAAAAAGACATGTGCATGGAGTGCTCTTCTTGGAGTTAGCTGTGGCCTTATCTAGTCTAGGCTGAAACATAGAGAAAACAGAAGACTTACAGGAATTCACTGCAGATAAAGAGAATTTGTATATCTATTGTGCTGCAACTAGACAGATTCAAAATACATAGCAACCTCAGATGACTATTGATAGTCAAATGATAATTTGTGCAATGTTTGTGTCACATATTTTAAATTCAAATGATGAAATAAGTTTGAAATTGATTACTTTAGTTTGCTGTAACTGCATCAGTATTGCCAGACTTGAATATAATGATTGGCCTTCCACATTAGGCTCATAAAATTGAGTATTAATAAGTATATATTTTAGAGATTTTTTTTTTTTTTTTTTTTTTTTTTTGCCTTGACTCTAAACTTTGGGGATGCAA
>JANHGN010020334.1:0-49946 GCA_024605025.1 Megaceryle maxima | reverse complement strand
GGAGGAAGTTCTTTACCACAAGAGTGGTGGAGCACTGGAACAGTTTGCCCAGGGAGGTGGTTGAGGCCTCATCCCTGAAGACATTCATGATGGGGCTTGACAGAGCTCTGAGCAACCTGCTCTAGTTGAGGATGTCCCTACTCTCAGCAGGGGGGTTGGACCAGGTGACCTCTAGAGGTCCCTTCCAACCCAGACATTTCTGTGTTTTAATAATAGTGCTTAACATTTTTTTGCCCATTGAAATAGAGAACTATGTTTCAGTCACCTTCTGTGAGGTTTGAAAAATGTTACATATATGTTAATTTCTGAGTATGTGTATGATTTGCTAGGTGGAATGTGGTGGTGTATAGATCATGTGAAGGAAGATGAGTCACTTGATAGCCTGGGAGTTAAAATGCTGACTTGTAGTCATCCTGTTTTGCTGTATATCTCTAGTCATGCAGTAAGACAGCTACATTTTTCTGTGACTTAATTATTTTAAGGGAAACCAGGGTGATTCTGCCCTGAGCGTGTTTTGAGACAATGTAATAAAAATTATGGAGTATGCCAGGTGATAGAAAATGTCAAAGGTAAACAGGGTACTTTCTTCTTTTTCAATAGATGATGATATTGATGATGAAGAGTTCTTTGATAACCAATTAGAAGCCTATTTTGAGCAGCTGATGCAACCAGAAATGACAGGAGGAGACATAGCCACACAGAAACTCTCAGAACGCTGTACGGCGCTGAAGCTTTCTGAAAATGTCTTGCTTCAGGTAGGTTTAAAGTAAAGTTCAAAGCTTAGCATGCCTAATGGCCCTTTAAAGGGTTGTCTGCCAGGGTGAACTGGGTTGTATTTCTTTCCTGAGAAACCCAAATACTGTCCAACAGGTAGCCTCTACAGCCAAGGGTTCTTTTTTAAATTTAAACATGGCAAATAGAAGGCTAAACTAGAAACAGAGCCATTTGAGTGAGCTTCTGACTCTGTTCGCTCTGCAAGGCTTTCTCTGGAGGAAAGAAAAAGGGAAGAAGCTAGGTAGCTATTTTTGCATTTATTTTCCATTTCCTTATAGAGCAGGGCTAGCAGCTGATTGATCTGCTTGTTACAGAAGGTCTCAATAGATCTTTATATATTTTTTATTTTTTAGAATGACAGCTTTCAGATTCCTGATGCTTACCAGGCTGTGACAGGAGTCGACTCTGGAAATGCTAGTGATGAAGATTCACAAAATCAAGGAATAACTGGATATCCTCTGCAGCGAGAAATGCTTCCCAGAGCAATACAGCAACAGGTATGAAATTATTTAAATTTCTGTTTATCATATAGATTAAGGCTGTAGCAGAAGATGGCAGTGTGCTTGAAAACTAGGTAGAGGTTAAACTAACAGCCCAACTCTTCTTTACAAAAAAATTGATAACACTGCTTTGGTTTTGGGTGTCTTTTTCAAACATAGTTAACTTGGACTATTTTGTACCTAGAAGTGTTAGCACGAACAGGTAGCAACTGCACTTCTGACACTTCAAATGATTATTGTTTTCTAAGAATTCCATGACTACTGGAGAAGTGGAAGATTCCCCCAGTGCTGCTGAGTTGCGATTAGATTCACTGTATCTTCAGTGCATGGAGAGCTGTAAAGCTGATGTCTCAGATGTTCTTACAAAGCAAGAAACGCAGTCCTCTGAATGTGAGGCTGCTGCTTCTGATCCAGAAGTACTACCCACAGCGAGAGGGTTTCTGGGGCTCTGCACCACTCCTGAAGTTATTAGAGCAAATGCACCTCGGACAGATGCAACTGACTGTGAAGTTGGTCTTCCTGATACTTACCTGTCTCCAACTGCTGACAGCTGTGAGAACATAAATTTATCTACAACAGACAAAGGTCAGTTGCCTTAGATATAACCCACCTATACACTTGTGACCAGGCTCTGTTGCATGGAAGAAGAAAGAAACCTGGAAATTATGAATTTTTCATGAGTTGTGGAAATTGGTAATAAAGTAGTGTGGCATGAATGATTTTTGACTTATTTTTGTTTTAAAAAATACTGCCTCTCATCTATTGCACTTAACTGTTTATTTGATTATGAAACTAATTTAAACTTGCAGTCACAGCAAAATAAGCTACTTTTTTTTTTTAACTTGTTTCTGACTTCTGGCAAGTGAACTCAATCTAAACATAGGAGACTTTGCCACACTCCTTTGTACTTGAATCAACAGTGTAGCATCTGATATATCTTTCAGGTGATTTACCACACAGCGTTGTCTATCAAAATGAAGAGGGCAAATGGGTGACTGACCTTGCATATTATACTTCATTTGAAGAGGAGCAAGATTTGAATCTGTCTGAAGATGATAAAATAAATGAGGAGTTTGTTGCTGGGTGTATGTAATCTTTTTCCTTTTTAGTTAGCTGTTATCTGTAATAGTGTTAAGTAAATTGTCTTATCTTATTTTCCTTTTTTTTTTTTCACTTCAACAAATCAGTATTTGGTGTGGTAAAGCCTCCAGGCTTTAGATGCCATCATTTATTTGAAAGCTGATGTTGATTACCATGAGTTAGAGTCAATAGCTTCTTTCCAAATTTCTTACTATTTCCATGAAGAGTTTTTTCTTTCATTTCAAAAAGCATTTGAACATGTCACCGGTACCTGGTATATGAGCACAAGGAACTCCTGGAGCTGTCATTTCCACAGTTTTTTTCCCTTGGACTTCTAATTATTTTTTTTATCCTTGCAGGAAGAGGAAACAGAAGTTATTATGTATTACATGATTGTTTTAAGACAAGAATTAAGTGTAAACAAGAAATGACTACACAAGTAACTAGACTGTGAAATTAGCTGCTGAATTTGCTAGCTGGGGATTTTTGTTTGTTTGTTTTGTTTTGGGGTTGTTTTGGTGGTTGTTGTTGTTGGTGTGTTTTTTTGTTTTTGTGAACCCCTTGGGAATGTCTTGATGCTGAAAAATATTGGGGCTTATTGAGATCTGTAGGACTCTCATCCTCTAACAAATTCCAGGCTCTTTGAACCTGTTTAGTTAAAAAGTAATTTATTTTCCTTAAGCTATTGAAGAGTGATCTTCTTGAGAGTCTGTGTGTTTGTCATACAGACTCAGGCAATATGTGTGTACTGCTGTAGACAAATGATTTCTTAGCACCAAAATGCCATCTGTTTTATGACAGATTCAAACAATGTGCAATGTTTTTTTTTCTCCTGGTCTCTCCTAGTTTCTAACATTCCCATATGGATGGGCTAATACAGACTAAAGATGTCTGCTGTCCTTTCAAGGATCCTCTTTCTTCAAAAGAGAATGCTGTAAATGTTGCTGTCTAGAATTGTTTGTTTTGAAGGAGTGATTAAACAGGATTGATGATTGATGGAAATGTTTTTCAACACTATAGTGTTTTTCTGCTGGAACAAGTGTGCATATATATAATTTTTTTTTATGGTGGGTTTTGTTTTTGTGGGTTTTTCCCCCTTTTTGTAGTGTGGTCATTTGTTTATTTTTTTAGTGTTTGTTATTGTTTGGTGTTTTTTCTCCCTCGCCTGAGGGGTTTTTAAAGCAATTCTGTTTTCCAGCTGATTGGTTGACCTCTTCACATGATAGAAGATATGCACTTAAGGATTCAATGTGGTTAGAATTTTTCTGGCTGATAGTTTGACTTTCTGTCTGCAGTGCTCAAGTGTGATGCTAGACAGCTGAGAGATTTGGTCTGTAGAGACAGAAAGGAAATGTTACTTCTGATCACAGAATGGTAGGGGTTAGAAGGGATAACTCTCTGTCACTGGGCACCACTGAAAAGAATCTGGCCCCACCTTCTTGATATCTGCCCTTTAGATACTGACGAGCACTGATCACATCTCTCAGCCTTCTTTTCTCCAGGCTAAACAGCCCCAGGCCTCTGAGCCTTTCCTCTGCACAGAGATGCACCAGTAAAGATATCCCACCTTTGTTTCTTTCCTCAGGGGTTATTCTGTGACTTCCCATATGTAATTTTATGGATAATAGCTGCATTCTCTTTATAAGTTCGTGTCCGTCCTTGACTTACTCCTTCATTTGCCCTGTGTCTTCTGTGACTATGGATGTTGTGTATAAAAGGCTATGTACTTTTAAAAATTTTTATGGTCTTAATGGTACCTCAAGATTGAAATGTGGTAGAACAGTCTCTCCTGATCAGCAGTTTTTCACATCATCTTGGTGAAGACACTAAGTGTTCATTGTTCTGTAAATGGTAATTACAAAAATACAAGTACTTGGGTTTAAAAGTGGTATTGATTTATTTGGCATGTTAATTTGCACAGGTACTTAATGAACTAGTGCAAACCAGTCTATTTCTTTTACTCCACAGGAACCACCTTGATGAAACTTTCAAAACCATCTTGCTAGAGCTGGATGGAATATCTCCTAGTTGGGTCCCAAACTGTCTCAGATGTCAAATTAAATATGACAATATCTGTCCCTCAAGATTTAGTTTAATGATGCAAAATAGTGGTGACAGCACTTAATAAACTGTGCCTTATTCTAATAAATGTTCTCTTTGGTTTTAAGCTGAAGCAGCAGCTATGATTGCACGAGACCAGGAGGAATTTGAGAAGGCACACAGATTAGTGCAGGTATCTAATTATCTCAATGCAAACAGAATCATTCTCCAATTTATTTCCACGTTACAACTTCTGAAATCTCTTTGTCCGCAGGCAGAAAAAGTAGATGTTCTAAATGCATCTGAATTAGCAGACACTTCCTGGAAATCTGCTAATAGCTGCGTTCTGCTGAGAACATCTGATCTTGAGAAAGATGCCAGTTATTTACGTTTGTCTTTGGGAGAGTTCTTTGGTCAGAGATCTGAAGCTCTTGGTTGTCTTGGTGGAGGCAGTGATGTGAAACGGGTACGTATCTTAACGTTAATATTAAGACACTAGGAAAGGACGAGAACAACAACGGGTAGCACGTCTTTTGGTGGAGTTGGCATGTTCTGTCCTGGTATGTTGAGAGGCTGAGCAGCAGAGCATGTCACTAGGCAGAAGTAATGACAGCATATGTGCTCGTCTAACTGCTGTATGTTGTTAGTTCATTTTATGTATATACTGGAAGTGTATGTCTTTGGGTTAGGCATTTGCAATGATGGGAGATTTCTGGTATTCTGTAGTGGTATGAAAGCCAAACACCAACTGGGGAGGCCCTGTGGCTGAAACTGCTTTGCAAGTCAGCTGAACCTGTATATTAATGATGAAATCTCTTAATGCAGTATTCTGGGGTAATAGTAATTTTTTTTTTTTATAGCCATCTTTTGGTTACTATATTACATCTCCCAAGAAAAGGGAACCTGTTGCATTGCTGACACAATCTGATTCATCAGGAGGTGACACCGGCCGAGAGATTTCACAGTTGTCTGAGGTGTTTCCAGGTAATTATAGAACAGAAGGGTCACCCCTAGACAGTGGATATAATATAGTTATGAGTTACTTGCATACAGCTATTGAGGACTAATAGGAGTAGTCTGGGATAGAAACTCTCTAGTTGTAACTCACCAAACCTCTTTTTTTTTTTTTTTTTTTTTTTCCTGTGAGCACCCCTTCCACCCCACCTTCCCCCAGAAAAACACAGGACTTAAACACTTAGAAGGCAGAACATTCTAATATCAAGACTGACTGTGGCAGCATCAGTCTTGATGAACCTGCTTGTACAGTCAGTGCAGTCACTTCAGCACCTTTTTTCTATTGGTGAAAAATATCCATCAGGTTTTTATGGAGCCTGCTTCCTTGAAACAGCTTTACAGCTGTACTTTTCCTCATGCTGGGACTTTGCAAATATCTTTAAAGGGTCTTTTAATGATTATTACTCTTTTTTGACATCTAGTATTAGTGTGCTTAAATTCATTGACAAAAATCCAGACTATTGTATAAAGTACCTGGAGTTCAAGGAGTTCATGACATCTGTTCAGTTAAATTATAGTTATAATTGTTGTGTTGACCAATAGAAAAATATCCTTCTCTGCTCTGCAGCTCTTTTGATATGAGGGTTGCTATAAATGCTAGAGAAAGTAGGTATTTGGGTCATGTTGTGGCCGGGTTATTCATAGTTACTGCTGTCTGACTTTGAGCAGTACTGGTAATAATAATCTTGATCAGCACTACCAATATGCAATTCCAGTTTAAGAAGCAGCAGATGGAGAGGAAGCTTACAGGTCAGCAACCTCAGGAGTGTGTTACTTGAAATACAAAATATATCTAAACCCCAAGTATCTACTATAAGAATGGAAAACAGGGAGGGGTGGGAAACAAAGAAACAAAAAACAACAGGAAAACCCACAACAAAAACCCAACAAACCCCACTTGTGTCCTCCCACCCCCAACAAAACAACAAACTGAAAACATTTGTTTCATACTTGTTTTCTCACTAATCAGAGCATCTTTAAGAGTTGGTTTTAGTGTTCTAGGGAGTCCAGGTGTTTTCCTTCAAGCAGGAACTCGTTTGTTGAAATGGTAGCCTCTAGATCTCACATGAACAGTACCTCTTAGTTCGGGATTGATCTCTTAATTGAGAAGATTATTTGTGAGTTTGATGGTTTTGGAAACATACCTGTCCCTCCTAAACATAGTCCTTCAAAATCACCAGTTCACCTCAGTCTAATCTTGTGTCCAGCATAAGAAAATTTGCTTTACTCAAATTTAACTCCTAGTTTTCTACTGGAGTTTGACCTATTTTTATCTTGCAAACACCATTTTATGAAAAGGTTAGTTTAGTTTATGCCAAGTAATAAGATAAGCTACATGAAAATAAAATTTGAAGACTGTGAGCGTGGTATTCATGGTGCCAGCTCATGTTATGACTGGAATGTAAACTTTGAGTACTGTACAGGAAACAATTGATGCTTGTAGTATTTGGATTTGTAGCTTTGTAACAGCTCCCCTTTCTGTAGAACATTAAAGGAGCATGTGTATCCCAAGAATCCTAGAATGGTTTGGTTTGGAAGGGACCTTTCAAGGTCATCTAGTGCAACCCCCCTGCAGGGAGCAGGGACATCTGCAACTAGAGCAGGTTGCTCAGAGCCCTGGCCAACCTCACCTGCAGTGGTGCCAGGGATGGGGCTTCTACCACCTCTCTGGGTGACCTGGGACAGGGTCTCACCATCCTTGCAGTGAAGAATTTCTTCCTAATAGCTAATACAAATCTACCCTCTGTTTGAAGCTGTTCACTCTTGTCCTGACACTACAGTTTCTTGGTAAAGAGCCCTCCCCAGCTTACCTGTAGTGCCCCTTTAAGTGCTGAAAGGCTGCATTAAGGTGTCTCAGCAACCTTCCCCAGGCTGAACACCCTCAACTCTCTCAGCCTGGCCTCCCAGCAGAGGGGTTCTAGCCCCCTGATTAATTTTGTGGCCTCCTTTGAACCTGCTCCAACAGGTCCATATCTCTCTTACACTGTAAATTAATTAGCTGTCTTTTTCCTTTGTTTTCAGATGATGTAGAAGCACAAACAAAAGAACATGAAAATTCTACCAGCTGTGAAGGTGCACAGCATAGGATGGATCCTGCAGCTGGAATATGTAAAAGTATTAACACAGAAGCTGCTACTAACAGTAAAGTGAAGGTATTTCTCTGGTGTTTTTCTGTTAAATGCAATGATGAATTTGAACAGAATTCAAATAACTGGCTTATTATTGTTTGTATATGGCTACATTTGGATCTTCATATCAGCTTACTGCTGCTTATATTGATCATTTGAATCCTTGTAGGTGCCACTGTTTGTCAGGATAGTTTAGAATGCCATGATTCTGTAGTGAGTCATATGTTACTATGACCATCTCATTTCTCTCTTTCCTCCTTCACTTTGAAGTTCATGAGTTACTTCTCAGTCTCTCTTTCTGGCCTGTCAAAGAGCCTCACAGAGGGATAACATGAGGGTGCTGTGAAGGTGTGTGTGTATATCTACAGGAGGACTGATATTTTCTTTTCTTCCTGGATGCATCTGTATCTAAGAGGTGGGAGGAGGTTGTGGTCTGGATATGACTGTCTACTTATTCCATGTCCCTTGCTAAGAACAATCAGTGTGAAAACTGAAGAAGAAATCAGACCTTAGTGATAGAGAAAACTGTAGAAATAGTTTTGTCTTCCCATTGTAGAGAGGCAAGATGATTTAAAGTTAATTGGGAAGATACCATGTATTAAGTCTCTGCTCTTCATCTAATGGGATTTGACTCCCAGTACTTCCAATTGAAATAAAAAATTTTAGGATTAAGAGTTTCCCAGGAACTAAGGCTTCCTAGCAGCCAATCTTTATTTAATCTTTAAAAAGGCAAACCTTTGTGAAGTAGAATTAAATCAGTACAATGAGAATTTGCAATGTTCTTGACAGGTGATTAAATATTTGTCAACTAGAAATGTTAATATATTACCATATACTGAAATGCAAAATAATTCAAACAAAGCACTCAACAGAAATGTCTTAATTTGATGCTTAACTCACTGTGGTTTGTTATAGGGTGGAATTCATAAAGGCAAGTTTGAAGACAGCATATCTAATCATTCTGACTCTGTCCTGAGCATCAGCACGATTGCATCTGCTATTGCCAATGCTTCTTCCAGTGCTGATCCTTCCCAGCTAGCTGCTATGATGATGGCTCTCTCTAATAAAAGTAAAAGAACATGTTTCCTTCCTGGGACTGTTCAAGAGACAGAACTCTCTACTAATCGGTTATTATCCAGCAGCAGGGAAAATAGTGCATTTGATATGGAAAAATACCTCAAAAAAACAGATGAGATTGGACATGAAAGTGAATGTGAGAGCACTGTGAAACATGAAGCATCTGTCCAGAACCCTATGCCTGATACCTCTTCACTGGGTAAAGATAAAAATAAGGACTCTCTTGCAGAAGACTTGATAAATGAACATAGCAAACAGCAAGAGAGAGAGAAGCGAATTCTGGGTTATTCTAATAAAGAAAATGATACTCTGAATTTCTTTAATCTGTCTGGTGCTCCCAGCCATGAAGACATAGCTGTGAGTAGTGTTCAGTATTTAGAAAAATTGTCAGATTTAGGAAATAGTAAACATTTACAGTCAGTGAATGCTGATCCTAGATCAAATAGGCTCGATACCCAGCCCTCACCTACTGGAAATGAAGTACAGACATGTGGAATTCCTTCAGCAGCAGAAATAGAAGCAGCAAGGAAAATTCTGTTTGCTTACCAAACCAACAATCTCACTAGTAAATGTAACAGGGAAGACACAGAAACAGTAGGTCAAGCAACAAGTAGTGGTCCTGAACCGTGCAATGATTTGGCAGAACGAAATACAGGAAATGCTCTGTCACTCAGCAGCTTAAAACCTGCCATGCAGTCTAGTAAGTATCTCTCAATAAGTCCCACGAAAGCAAAGCCTACACAGAAATTGGGCAATGGTGAAAAGAAGCAAAATGCTCAAGTAGAGAAGAGAAAAAAAGCTGCCAGTTCTGCATGCAGTGAGAACGTGAAACATGTAACTTTTGAGAACCTCTCTCCAACTTCCCAGAATAGTACTGGTAAGTAAACCTATAGAAATATAACCAATTGTTGAAAACACTTTATTTGACCATAGATTTGCCCCCCCATGCTTAAATAAATACTGTTGTTCTGTGTTTTTACCAGAACATAAACCTGAATGTGACTTGCAACCTCTGGAGGATGAGCAGTATAGCTTCAGACCTTCAACTTCACCACTAATTCACTCTTCACCTAGTGAAACATCTGGAACAGCATTCTCAGGGTAAATTTCTTGGTGCAGGCTATAAGAATCATGAATGGTTTTATTTTAAGGATTAAGGATTTTTAAGGATCAAGTTTTTGTTTGAATATTGTCCTTGATCTCAATTTATAGAATTCCTTTATTAGGCTAAGACTTCATTCTTAGGCTAAGCTTTCTGCTTATTTTCTCAAAATAATAAAAGCAATCTTAAGGAGCTAACTTGTTTTCCTCTCTGGCCTGATGAGCCAGCGATGCTGGATAGAACACTGCTGTTTCTGCTCAGCATTACCCAGTCATGCAAGAACACAAAATATTCAGGCTTGTAGCGAGTCAGATACCCAGAACTTTGTGCTGATGGAGCTGTTGAATCCCATATTAATTAATTGTCATTCTAATGTAATTCTGTTACAAATAAAGGTGTTTGGTTGGAGGTTATGCTCTTAATTACATAACAAAGCTTGACATTGTAGACACCGATGAAGTTGTGGGATTTTAACTTGTATTTCACTCATTTTGGTGTTTTGATTCATTTCACTGCTGCTTGTGAGAGAAGTTGGGGGGAAATATTTGTATGCTTTTGACTACTCCATATTTTTAAACTGCAACTTGTGCCTAAGATTTAAGGCTTTCTTAGCAACTGAAAGGACATTGTTTTTTTTAAATCAGGTCCCATAACAGTAAGTGTTACATAACTAAGTTGATTGTGTCATCTTAAACATATAAACATGGCCAGTAGCCCATGACCAGGTATATTCTCATAAAAAGAGGAAACAATTGATTTTTTTGCCTTAACTTTTCAAGTTCACTGATATTTATCTATAGTTAGTGTTGTACCTGATACTAGAATTACAGGCTATCTGGCATTTCTCAGAAGTTAAAATCTGTTTTTACAGAAACGTGTGTTTTTGCAAGCATGTTACGAATACATTAGGATTTCTGGATAAAATTCTCAATGACTTTAATAGTTTTCAAGTTATCTTTTCTTGTTTGATAGAGGTGAGAGATCTTGTGTTTTCAGGCATGTGAAACTGAGATGTGCAGATATTGTGCGTAGCAACATAGTTTAGTGGTGGACTTGGCAGTGCTGTGTTGACAGCTGAACTCGAGGATCTTAAAGGTCTTTTCTGAATCACAGAATCATTTTAGTATTTCCTAGTCACTGCTAACCAATGTGTGTCTCCTCGGGTGTTAAATAATTTCATTTGACTTCCATCTAGTTAAATACAAGTTATATTGATTCACCTTTTTTCTTTTAATAAGTTGTGTTTCTGTGACCTTAGTGTCCAGGTTCAGTTGTTGAACTTTGCTTTATAGTTTATATATAAAGCTTTGCTTTATAGATTTTATAGCCAGTGAAAATAAGGCTTATGTACATCGAAGCCAGGACTTGTAAAGGTTAATTAAGAGCTGATTTCTCATTTCTACGGATTGTACTAAACAGAATGGCTTAAACAGGTTGACTTTTAGAACAGTATAGCTAATATGTAGTACTATTTTTCTTGGGGACAGCATTAAAAATACATTCTGATACTGACATACTGTTTTTTTCAGGTCTGAAACTGACTTCACTTGCACCTCATGTTGTCAGGAATCTTCTTGTCAAGAGAATGTGCTGCCTCAGTCAGTTTACTCAACTCCTAGCATGAGCAGATTAACATATGTCTCTGCAGCTGACAGTACCCTAAAAAGCACAGCTGTAGTGCATAACCTGGAGACATCCTGGGTAAGAAAAGCTTGAACTGTAAATGTGTATTAATTCCCTTTCTTCAAAACAATCAGACAAACCAATGCCTTCCCCCTCGCTCCCAAACCAAACTGTTTAATGGTCAAAATAATCGATGATCAGAGGACTGGAAGACCTGCCATATGAAGAAAGGCTGAGAAAACTGAGTTTCTTCAGCCTTGAGAAATGAAGGCTTAGGGGAGACCTTATTACCACATACCAGCACATAAAAGGTGGAGATTCCCTTTTTACAAGGAGTCACATGGAAAAGACAAGGGGTAATGGGTACAAGTTACTCCTGGGGAGATTGCAATTGGATTTCAGAAGAGAAATTTTCACCATGACAACAGTTAGATCTTGGAATCATTTCCCAAGGGAAGTGGTGGATTCCCCTACACTGAACAGTTTTAAGACTCAGCTTGGCAGGGTGCTGGGTCATCTCATTGAAACTCTGTGTGTGTATACATATATATAGTTTACCTTAAAAGGTTGGATTAGATGATCCTTGATGTTCCTTCCAAGGTGGTATTCTATGATTTTATGATAATTCTAGATTAGAGAAGCCATAAGGGTTTAAAAAAAGTTTAGGACATGTTGTGCATAGGGAAGAGGTATCTTGCTTCTTCCCCAGAAAAAATTAAACTCTGAAATAGATTGAGTTAAATGCACAAATTCTAATGAGTATAAATATAGTAAAACATTCAAAGAGCTGCTAACTTTTAGAGTTTATTTTTCCCTTTTCATTTTTTCCCTCAATTCAAGTCAATTCAGTTACTGGAATGCAGTGCAGTATTCCAGTAGTAGTCTGCAGGATCTGCATCAGCTTTCACTACTCCCAAGGCTCTCTTTCTGCTCAATTCCAGCTGCTAGAAGAATTTTTTTTTCCAGAGGAACGTTTATAAATGTGTATTTTAGCTCTAACTTCTTTTTTTCAGGATTGAACTGATCACTTTCTGCCACTGACAGTCATTCTGACTCTTCTTGCTTAGGAAAGAGTGTGCCCCGAGAGTGAAACTTTTGTTCAGACTTGCAATCTTATGCTGATTAAGATAATTGGCATACTTTTATCTAAATCCATGGGTTCTTTGGAATCTGAAATCTTTCTATTATGCTTCTCTCCTTCCAAAGGATGTCAAATGTGGATGGAACTTTAAAAACTAAAAAGCTGAAAAAAACCCAACTCTCCGAGTGTATCCATATCGGTGGAAATCTGAATGGTTCCATTTATTTTGTAGTATCTTTATCAGTTGTGGATTTCTCCAGTACAGGCAACAAATAGTATATCTACTATGTGATATTTTATTTTTTTTTTCCCCATGTTCCTGCTTTTCAGGACTGGTGGCTAGTGAAAGTTTAGTGAAGCATTCTTCTCCTCCTGTAGGAACACTGGCAGCAATGTTCCTTCATGCTGAGCAGCAGGAAGAAGGAAGAGCGTGTTTTGGCCTATAGCCCTTGGGGTTTTTTCTAGTTGCTCAAGCTACCCAGGGAATATCTTTTTTTTTTTTCCCTCTTGATATTTCCAGTGGAGATTTCAGTCCTGTAGGAAGGAGCCCAAGGGCAAACAGAAATGGGTATTTGCTTGCAGTCCATGCTGGCATAGCATCAGCTCTTTGGTCTATTTCATGTTTGAAATGCATGTGGTTCTAGATTCCTGTCATCTCATACAAATGGGTGGCTTCTGAAGCTTTGATGGAACTGGTTGCATCCTAGTTTGCCTCTCTGTCTTGAAGAGATGTTACTGTTTGAGTAGTCTTGGTTCCTCGGGAGATCCTCAAGTAGTCTGCCAAAATTTTACTTTGGTATCATGAGTACATTTCTAAGTCTCATTTATAATGCTACAGTGTTAATTTATTCCTTTGGGTTAGTTAGGTGCTGAGAGTGAGTTGGGTTCAGTTGTCCTGACTGTTCCCTCCTTACCTCTTGCCTACCCCCAGCCTACTCCTCCCTCAGACAGAGGAGGCCTTGACACTGTGCGAGCACTGCTCGGCGATAGCCCAAACACTGTTGTGTTATCAACTCTGTTTTGCCTACAAATCTGAAAATACAGCACCACGGGGACAGCTATGAAGAAAAGGAACTCCATCCCAGCCAGACCCAGTACACCTAGCTAGAATGTGACTTTAGACAGCAAACAGGCTGAAGTTGCAGGTTTTCTTTTTCAAGGTGATGAGCCACAGATGCTACAGAAGCAAAACTGAGAAGACATGACAAATTTTATTCATATTGGATGACAATACCAGTATTAAGAGCTATCTTTGTTTTATGTACCCTTTGCTTTTCTAAAATCTGTAATACTGCCTATTGCATTTGTTTCCTAGGGTGAAAATTCAAGTGAACTGAGCACGACAATAATTCAAGCCAGCCCAACTCCACAGGAACATACAAATGAAAATCCAGAAGACCTGTCATGTCAAAGAAATAGAAAAGAAGCAGCGCTTGATATTGACCAGAAATCAGAAGAAAATGATCTTGCAGGTCTTCAAAGAAAACTTGATGACGGACTGCATCAGGACCTGCCTAAAGAAGGTTTTCCAAAGAATGAAAAGCAGATTGCATCTATTCCTTCAAATGTAGCAGCAAATCCTCAAGAGCAAGACCACGTTGCATCAACTTTACCAAGTAAATTCTCAATGTTTCAGCCACTTTCTGTTAATGTTGAAGCACAAGAAGTGTGGCAGGATCAAACAAGCAAAGCACAGAGACAAGGTTTACCAGCCTTGAATGTATTACCCATATATCCTGGATTAAGCACTTTTATGCCATTCAATCAAAACTCATCTGGTGAACCATATGTTCCTATTTCAAGCTTTAAATCCCACATCACTACCTCTGAGAGTCAGTCACTTACTTCCGTTCCCACGTTGCTTACGGGACGTTCTCTTGCAACAACTCCATTTGCACAACAGCATCTGGGAAATATCCCATCTACTGGAAATACAGTTTTGCCTCAGTTTCATGGCTGCAGCTCTGCAGGTTTTGCTCTTCCAGCAGGACTTCCTTGTTCTGGTATCCCAGCAGGACATGCTGAGAATCCTCAACTTATGGTAGGAATTCCTTTAGGTCCAAATATTGGTCCTGGCTCTTTGAGTGCAGCTTCGCTTTGTAATCCCCACTCTACCTCCTGGAACAAAGAAATCTTAAATATGAAATCATGTACTGGACAACCTCTTGGAGCTGGCAGAAATGAGTGGGAGTTGCCAAAGTCACCTGGTATTGGTAAGTGTGGTTTTTTTAGGGTGTGTTTAAAATACAGCTGCGGGCAAGATGATGCTGTAGAGCAGTAAATCAAATTAAGATGACTAGTAAGTGTAACTACAATCATACTTTATGCAAGTTTTGTTATTTAAAAAAAGATATTACTGATTTTCCTTATTTAATGATGCTCTCTGAATCCAGTGTCTATTCTCATAGGCTTCCTAATAGATATTAAAAGATTTTTTTTTTTCAAAATCTATAAGGATTTCAACATTCCTCTTCAGCAGTTCAGTAGTTTTGTGCTTATATAAGGGATCTAGAACTGTCTTTGATAGGAGGAGGAGAAATCCTCGTTGCAGTTCATGCTAGGCAAGACAAGTCATGCTCTGGAAGTTCAGTTTATTTTATCTGGAAAGTAGATGACATTTCTGTCTCCAGCCTGATTTGGTATTGGCAGTCAATTAAACAAAAAAATTGAGGAGAGTAGAGAGCTTAAGCTGTTACCTGGTTATGAAGAGGAAGGATGAACTGCCAAGTGCCCTCTGTACTTTTTGCTATTCTCTGTATCTTGACTTGGCTCTAAACTGAAGCAATGTAATTAGTGTTTCATTTTAAAGACTTCTTTTAAGCTATGATCTCTAGTTGGTTTTTTGCTATACTCTTTTTTTCCTGCCTAATTCTTTTTAAAAGACAAGCTACTGGTGTTGCAGGTTCAAATTTGTGTCAGTTTATAGGTTATTTGCTATCTATTGATTGTTCTCAGTAATTGAGTTTTAGTGCGTTTGAAAATAGTACAATTTGAACAATCTTACTCTTGGCTTGTTGTCAGTATATGAAAACCTAGAAATCATGTATATGTTTTTGAACTCTGCAGATCTATATAGTCTGAACTTGAGATTTGGCAAATGAGTTTTTGAACTTAATTTCCAGTGATACTAGTCTTAGTTTATATTTTCATCCTCATAGTTGTGCTAAATTTGCTTTTTTGGAGGGGAATAAGAGTGTGTCTTGAAAATGAAGCTTGTTGCTCAAGTAGCTAAAAGTACTTCAGATGATTATGTGTGTCTCAGAAGTCTAACTTTGAGTACCCATTGGTGGGTTTCTGGGTGTAGTGGAGATAAATCCTCAGTGTGCTAGAGACCTCTTGCCTCCATTTGAGGTTTGTGTTGCCATTATAATGTTGCAATTCCTCAGAGTTATTTTGAATATTTTAGAAGTAAAGACTTACTGGAAGTAAAATATTTGAAGCAAAATTTCTTTTAGATTTGGTTCTGGTTTTGATGATCATGCTTTTGTAGCAAAAATCTGCTTGGGAGCACTTGGTATGCTCTGTAGCAAAAAAAAAAAAAAAGCCCAAATGCTTTCTGAGGTAACAGTGGTAACAGTTATACTTGGGTAAAAAAAGTTTGATTTTTTTTTTTTTCCTTTTTTGCTCAGTGTAAATGTTCTAAAGATATTGTAATACTGATCCTCCCATTTTCTGAGTTAGGCTAATACTGAATACATTGTGAACCTTAAGTATTAACTTATATAAATGTTTACATTTTACATTTTATATAAATATCAAATTTTATATAAATTTTAATATAAATATGAAATTATATATAAAACACATATTTGTGGGTTAATGTCTGTGGGATTTCCAGAAGTACTCTTTTGGTGACAGTAAAACTCCAAGAAAGATGCAAATTACAAACAACTGATTGAAATTCTGAGTTATCAGGCTTGTGGAAAACATTCTTATGAAAACTGTAGGAGGCAAACAGTCCCTTGCCATAACGAAGCTTTCGTCAAACGAGTTCAGAAACTTGATGTGGTGGCAGCATCAGAGCTGATTTGCTTCTGGGGACTTGGAACTAAGAGGAGCATGCTTTCTTCCAAAGGACATGTAAAAGTACCAGAAGAGTTGAAGCTCCCAAATGCCTGTTGTGTAGGAATTGCATCGCAGACGGTTCTTAGCATTTTCAATCCAACTGAACGGTGGTTGCAGGTCAGCATTGGAATACTCAGTGTTTCAGTTAATGGGGAGAAGGTAAGAGAAGAAGGTTTGAATTTACTGCTTATTCATTCCTACCTTTGTATGTAAGAAAAGTCAGCTCTAGGGAAAAAAGCATCTGTGCTGAGGACTCTTACTGCTAAAACATCTTGTCCAACTTGCTCTTATTTCTCTTGAAATCAAGAGATCTTGAGTGACAGAGAACTAGTTGGAGCAGGCTTCAAGTTCTGGCTTCTCTGGGCTATGGGTAGCTTGTAGGCCATAGACTATTTTGCACTTTTTGTTAAATTTTATCTCCTCCTGTTATCATAGTAATAGTTCTAGAGGTTTAAAGATGTCAAGAACATCAGAGTGTGTTAGACTAAAGGTCCATCAATAGAAATTTTAATTTACTAATGAATACTCTTAGTAGAGAAGATTATTAACAACAGAACAAGCATCATATACTTTGAGTTTCTGGCAGTTTGATTGGAAACTTCTGACTTAAGTGTTATTTCTCTTCTTATTAGTTTTTGGTGGACTTTCTTTTTCTCATTTATCTTTTGAGACTGTGTAGTATTGCCTGCAGTTCAGTTATGGATTCTATGCACAGCTGCTTTTTTTCCTTTTTATATATATTTTTTTTATTAAATCTGATTCTTGCTGGGTTTCTTTGATGTTCCTTATTACTGACAAGTAATGAACAATGATTCACTTTATATATTGCTGCTTGTAAGCCTTATAAATCCCTATCACATAACGCCTTGGGTACATTTTTCCCAGCAGATGTAGCACATGTCTTTCCAGAAGGATGTCTTCTGGTTTTGCTGTTGGTTTCTCTGAAGGTTTTCTCTTCAAAACCCACCAAAGCACGTCTGTGTTTGTCTATATACATGTGTATGTGAGAGTTAAGATTTCTTAGTATTTTTCTAGTAATTTTGTAACGGGGGCTCTTGGTGGTGCTTCAAGCCTGAGATTGTTGTACCAGGAGGTGGGGTGTTTTTTTATGAAAGTACTTTAGAATTGACAGACCCATTTGTAGTCGTTTCTGTGAATAAATCTCTCAATTTAATTTTACTGTACAATATAATTAAAAAGAACACAGCATTTTTTCAATCAAGTTAACTCTTGAGATACACAGTGTGTGACTTGTAGGCTGTGTCTCCTTGAAGATTATCCTAATGAATATGTTCACAATAGAAACTTTTTAAGGCATCTGCACTACAATTTACTGACTTTTCATTTCTTCCATCTTGATGGCAGAAAGCACCAAGTAGAATTGGCTTTGTTTACTTATTTTGCTGCTGCTTTGCTTTCTCAAAAATCAGGGTTATACTTATGAATTAATTTTCAACTATAATAAAGACTTATCCCAGTGTCTTTCACTAGATGCTGGAAAGAAACCCCAGCAACTTTCAGGCTGATTTCATTTAACTCATTAAATTAAAAGAAAATGCTTACAGTTGAGTGGGATGGGAGTGGAACACGAATATGAAGATGCAATAATAAATATTGATCAAAAACATACACAAAATATCTGTGCTGGGTGGTGGTGCCAGATAAATGTGCTATGTATGAAGAAGCTGTCCTATAGCAAGAGGCCTTTTGACAATGACAGGGATTTTGTTTTTCAGATGGATCCTATGAAATACCAATGTCTCGTTTTCAAGAACAAAGCCATCGTAGGACCCTATTCTACCAGTGATGTGAAAATACTTTTCTTGCCCTGTCATTCAGGGATCTTTCAGTGTATTCTCAATGTTTCATCTTGGCCAGTTTCTGCAGATGCTGAGACTGTCATTCAGGCAGAAGCTTTGGCAAGTAGGGTAGTTCTGACAGCAGTTGCTGAAAATCCAAATTTAGAAGTAAGTAGCTGCTTATTGTGTTTTGGGTTGTGGTTTATTTCTTGTTGGAATTTAATGAATAGTTAATACACTGGAAAAGAATAAGAATGCAAAGTTGTTCCTCAAAAGACCCTGGAATTTCTTATGTTTGGAGTGGGGAAGGGAACACAGGAGAAATATGTATGTGAAGATTATAAGTCTGGGAAGTCTTGGTTGTGGAAAAGCATGTAGCTGGAAATGAAGGATTCTGTCTTGAAAAGAATGTGTTACTTTTTCATTAGTAGAAGAATGGGCAAGATCTTTACATATCAGCATGTTGGATACCATTGGGCTTGAGAGGAGCATTTCTTGCAGATTGTAAGGTTTTCTTCAGTTTTTACATCAAGTAGGCTTTGGCTTGATTTCTTATTCTCTACAACCATAAGTAAGCTGAAAGTAGTATGTTCTTATTTTGGACTAACTCAAAATTAAAAGTAAGTGGATGTATAAAATGCTTCGTCTTTGTGTCTTATGAAGAAAATCCAGGTGGGAGCAATGTGACATTAAGAATTAAATCCACCTTTATGTAGTTCTAAATTTTAGCCTCTTAAAGTAGAAATGGGCTTGATGATACTTTTGGGGGTACCTGAACAAATTATGTGATAGTCTGTGATGTTCCTGAGAAAAGTAAAATTTTCAGTCATTAACTGCAGCTAATAATTTTTTTCACATTTTAAGGTGGCCTATTAACTTGCCTTGGGCTAAATATATGTTTTAAAGTGATGATTTTCTAGTTGAATACACATGGATGAATATAACTTTTAATGCTTCTCCCATAATTTTTAATTTATTTTTTAATGTGTAATCTGGCAAAATCCATCATTCATGCTCTTCATGGTATAGTTCATTCAAATTGGCTTCATATTTAAAGTGAAACCCTGTGTGCTATCTGCATAGAGATTGGAGATAGTACCTGAGGTTGGAAAAAGTACCAAATAAAAGCTGGATTTTGCTGCAGATCACATCATGCAGGTGTTTTTATGCTAACAAACTACTCCTTAATTATTTTCTTTTAACTTGCTAAGACATGTTAACTGTCTAAAGCTGACATTTCTTACTTGCGAGCAATAATCCTAGTTTAAATTGCTTTTTTGTTTTAAATTAGCCAAAATCATGTGATTGTGTTCTGGCTTTTGGTGGAGTAATACTCCACTAAGATTGACTTGATTGATTGAAGCAAAATATGTGGGATATAGTGGATGTAACCCCTTTTGATGTCAAAGGGAACGTGTTTCTTAGACTCCTCCTAGCCGTGCTGGGAGGTGGGTATAGCATTAAGAGGATGCAACAGGTGAAAAACATCCTTCTTTTGGTGCCTTTGTATGGTATAGTGTGTTTTGGAGGTTTTCCTTCCTTAGAAATTCTACTTTGCCTTAAAAACAGGTGGAAACGGGAAAAAGAGATATTCTGGATTTTGGTGACTTGACTTCTGGCAGCTGGAAGGCTCTTCCACTAAAACTTGTCAACAAAACTCATGCTTTTGTGCCAATTAGACTTATTATTAATGCAGTAAGTAGAGTAAATTTCCTATATGTTAAAGTTAACTTCTTGTCATACTGAATTTTAATACCAAAACACTTTGTCATTGAGAAATGCACCTTGGACACTAGATGTAAGATTTCCCCCAAAAATCTTTTGTTTGTCACGAAATCAATTTATTGCAGGGTGATAATTGGAGTCTGCTGTAACAGTACCTTGTGGTGTAACCCCAGCCAGCAACTAAGCACCAAGCAGCCACAGTGGGATGGGGAGAGAATCGGGGCAGGGAAAAAACTGAAGTAAAACTTCTGGGTTGAGATAAAGACATTTTAATAAGACAGAAAAATAATGATGAATATTAATAATAGAATATACAAAGCAAGTGATGAGCAGTTGTATTGTGCACCATCAGCTGACTGTGGTAGTGCAGTACCTGAGCTGCATCTCTCTGCCAACTCTGCCCAGTTTATATACTGGGCATGATCTTGTATGGTGTAGAATACTCCTTTAGTCAGTTGGGTCACCTGTCCTGGCTATGGCCTCTCCCAGCCTCTTCTGGGACAAGCTGAAAGGTCCTTGACTTAGTATAAACATTACTTAATAACAGCTAAAAGTGTTATCAGTGTTGTTCTCACACTAAATTCAAAACACAGCACTGTACCAGCTCCTAGGAAGAAAATTAACTTCATTCCAGACTAAATCAGGATGCGGTACCAAGAAAAATGCTTCTGGGATAGGTGTGGTGTTTTAGGTGGTGGTGTTTTGGATTTTTGGCTTTTTTTTTTTTTAATACAACCTAGCCATTGAGTGCTGCCTCTGTGCTGCCTGACACAGGGCAGCAGACAGTAACAGGGTTGTGTTGCCTAAACCTCCCCTCTGAGAAGCTGGAGATGTGTTCTACTGTCCAAGTAGAACAGCAGCTGACTAAAGTTTAGCATATTCTCTGCTCCTCTGCAGGAGCAAGAGCAGGACTCTTTGCTCTGTCAGCTTTGTCTCCCACTAGACAATAACAGCCTGTATTTCTCAGCTGTGTCAGTGTTACTGTTAGTGACAGTAAGAGATTTAATACCTCATTTCTTTGACAGAATGCAGTGGCTTGGCGTTGCTTCACATTTTCCAAGGAACCAGTTAATCACTCTGATGAACAGCCTCTCCAAATGGATGCAGTTTCTCAGATAGCAGCTCCATCAGTTGTAAATCACGTGATACATGCGAGCTATGATGGGCAAGTGAGTAGCTTGTAGTGGGCTGATTCCTCCTGTTGCTTGCTGTCTGAAATGATCTGAATATCTGAGTTCCCAGGAGTGATGTTTGGGGAGTCTACCTATTTGAGCAGTACAGTTCTGCTGCTAGTTTGTTTGTGTATGTTATGGTTTTGGTTTTTGTTGTGGTTTTTTTTTTTTTCTTCTCAGCAATTCTTTTAGTCCCATGGTGAGTAAACTTATTTCTTTTTTAGGATCCTGAAGCTTTAACAGTTTGGGTTCTGTTCCATGCCCCTAAGAAACAAATTTCTTCTTCAGGTATAGCAATTTGGTTTTCATTTTAACCAACACAACTTTGACTTATAACATGTGTGAGTTAAAATTGCAGGAACAGGCTGCAAACTTGAAATGAAACATTTCACCTTTGGTTTGTATATGCTAATATTTCAGGTATCCAATTCAGTTTTAGCAACTGGAGGAAGCAGAATATTTCAATGTCTTAATCTTTTAGATGTTAACAGGAGTTATTTATGCTTCAGTATCACGCTGTACAATGTGGTTATCTACTGCAAAATCTATGAAGTCTGCTTTGCTCCTTTTGCTGAAGGAGTTAAATCATCATTTAAGAAAAACATTAGATTGGTTGCAAAATATGTGGGAGACTTTAAGAAATCTCAAGTTTTTCTGGCTTCCTAAATAGTACAAATATCAACTAGTTTGGCTAGTATGTTAAGATGGGGTTCTTTTATTTACTTTAGGGAAAATTTCAGCCACATTTGACAGAAAGGTAAAACTTAAATAAAATTCTGTGATACTTTTATTTTTAGCCCTCTTTTAAAAAAGTCTTTCCAGGGTAATGGGAGAACTTCTGTTACTATCACCACAATATTAACATGTTAAGCTGGGACAGTAGCTGAAGGGAACCATTCACCCATAGGATTGGCATTTGCTGCTGTAGACTTGATTGCTTTTATTGCTTATGGAATTGTTCCTAGATCCCTTAGGTCCAGCAGATGTATTTGTGGCAAGAGTTGATGTGGAGGTGGATAGTCCAGGACCTAGCAGTGTGATTAAAAGTATTCCTCTCCGAGCAAGAGCTGGAACAGCCAGGATACATGCTCCAAAGAACTTACAGGTCTGTACCTTTTTACAAAGTGGATTTTTGTCAGTCATGGAATGGTTTGGATTGGAAGGGACCTTTGAAGGTCATCTTGTCCAACTCTGCAGTGAGGAGGGACATCTTCAGCTAGAGCAGGTTACTTATAGTTTGCCTCTCCTAGCCTCCTACTTCTGTGATGTTTGCTTTTAATCTATATGTACGTATATGCATCCATACAGACACTCTCCTTTACTTCTTCCAGACAATACATCTGTCTACTAGTGTGGGTTCAACAGCCAAACAGCAGCTGCCATTGAAAAATGCTGGAAACATTGGCGTAAACTTGAAAATTACGGTAGGTTGACTTCTCCCTTTGGAAACCGTGAGATTTGTGCTGTTAATCTTGTACTGAACCAAGGGCTGAGCGTTGAGATCCTTCCTAGCTTACAAATTTACCCAAAGAGAATGAAAGATAGCAAAGGGATTAGCTTGCATCATTGGAAAAAGTATATGGGAGTTTTGTTGCTCAGCTTCAGTTATATTGGTTTTAACAAACAGACTTTGATGATATTTAACAAATGGATTTTAACAATCTGTAGCAAATATGTACAAGTGGTGAATCCTGTGCTGCACAGCAGATGTTAATTGGCTCATGGAGTAAAGCCTGTTTAGAGCAAGAAGGGAAACATCCTTGTTTCCTTATGAAGCTGCATTAGTTTTCAATGAACATCTTGCCAGCCTGAGTATGAAACGAGTTCTTTGTGATCTTTAAGTGACTTGAATTTTCTTGAAGATCTATGGAAGGTATGGTCTAGACTGGAAGGTGACTAGGCACATCTGAAACTTATATTTCAACATCAACACAGGGAGGAGTCAGTCCCCATTTACATTAAAAATAAAAATAGAGGGTCATAAGCCCATCATACCTTGGAGAGGAAGCCATGGAAATAGAATGCATAGCTAGTGCCACAAATGCCACGTTAACACGATGACACTGGATAGCAGTTGATACCAGTAATGGCTGGTGCCCCCATTGAGATTTGTGATGTTCCTTCACTAGTGTTGTACTTACTGTTAAATTCTTTCAATTTTTGTGGCTCTTTCTGTGTTACAACCACAGATGATGTCTTAAGGTGCTTCTGTTAGAAGTATTTGTACTGGAGTATCCAACTTCAGAGAAGAGTTTAACTAGTGCAGGGTAATGGGAAGGTTCTAAAGGTGCTTTGTGTATTTGAGTTGCATGTGCAGTTCAGACAACAGATTGCGCATCTAAATTGTGTTACCTGTTGTAGAAATGCTTACTCCCTTAAAATAAGTAACCAACACTCCCTTTTCTGCTTGCTGACTTTCAGCCCTCGGATCAGGACAGCTGCTTTGCTGTTGAACCTGAGGATCTTTTCCTTCTTGCTGGAGAAGAACAAAAAGTAACTGTGCAGTTTTTTCCCAAAAAAGTAACTACTACAGAAAGGTAAACAGAAGGGGTTTTATGCTGCCTGTGTTAAACAGAGCTACTTTAGACCTTTAGGTTGTCAACAGATTGAAAGGAAAACTTTGTTTTGAGTTGTTTTCATGAGTCCTCCTTCATTACAAAGTAAGTTTTTGCTGGAGTTCACCCGTTCCACTGATTACCTGCCTCTCTTGCTGTGCATAGCTTAATGAGTAGCTAGTATTTCCCACCACAGATCAACAGATATCCTGAGACTTGTTTAGTGTAAATAAATGGAGAGGAGTAAGTCCTTGAAGCCCTTTATATGGTACTTGTTTCTAGAGTAAAGCACAGCTTTAAAATACTTATCTTCAGTAGCCCCTTCAGTTGCTTTCCTCTTCTTCACTCTGCTGAGACAAGGGTAATGTAACTTCTATTTTACCTACAAAAAAAACCTTGAGCGCAGATCAAGATCAAAAGTATTCATTAATTTTGGCTGTACTAAGCAAATGGAAGTTGGGCTGCAAATCCTGTACAACAGTGATGAACATGCTCCTTTTGCAGATTTGCATTCCTATTTCTGCACATTGGCACCTACTGAACCTCCATTCTGCAAAATAGACTTGACTGGTTCAAGTGACCGTGTTGGTGTCGTGCAAGAGTTGTTTTGGCCATGGCAGGGGTCTGACTCCTTCCAGAGCAATGGAGTTTTGTTACATGTTTTACAGTTTCAGCTGTAATAGAGTCCAAAACATGTTCAACTTCATTACCTGGTGCATTAAATTAAACAATGAGAAGCTCTGTGCTAATGATCCTGATGGATTGGCGTGCAGAGTGATTAATTGTTCTTTCCTGTGGCCTTATGCATAGCTGCTTTGCTTTACAGGCTCAGGCTACTCAGTAAGGTTGGAAACTTTGCAGTCCACTTGCAAATGCTGCCAAAAGACTAACAAACTGTATGTAGCAGTTAAAAGTTCACGTTCCCTGCTGATGGGATGCAGGTCTGTCAGGAGGCATCATAGGAATTCACTGGAGCTAGAGTGGAGGTTCTGCAGTTTCATTCTCAGCTCTAAGTGGGTCTGTGCTATAGCAAATGCTTCAGCCTTTTCTTTAAAGACTTATTTCCTTCCTGCCTTATGCCTTTTTTCCTAAATTCTTAATGTTGTTTTTTTCTGATTTTTTTTTCTGATTTTTTTTTTCCTCCTCTCGTTCCTTGTATCATTGGCTAGGTACTTTCTACTTCATCTGCTCCTGATGCTCTCCTTTCACTTCTCTGCTCTGTCTGAAGAAGGTGGCAGTAGTCACATGCCCCATGCTCGTGCCCTATAGGAAAGAGACTGTACTGTGAAAAGCCAGCTGTAGGTGGCTGGTTCCCTGTCTGTGGGATCAATGTTCTTTCTCACAGCAATCCCAGGAAATTGAGGAAAACATCTTGGGCCTGTGACTTAGAACATTAATGTTGTTAACAGGACTCAAGAGTTTGCTTTTGACAGTCCTGGAAATCTCAGACTTGTAAAACTTCATTGAAGTTTTTCAGGTATTTCAGAAGGCATCTCTTTTAATCTGTGTGGAGACTGACAGACTTTGTTTCTCTCCAAAATTAGTCTGCAAATAATCAGAAGTTAGTATGGGCAAAAATTAATTTGCTTACCTGTAGTTTCTGAAATGCTTCTGAGCTATTTTCAGATGAAATACTTCAGAAGATTGCTTGAGGGACATGTGGCATGCATATTTACAGCCCAGAGGATTTAAATTCTATTATGCTTAAATCTGTCCTCTGTCGAAAAGTTAAAAAAAAAAAAAGTATTTTTATTTTCCTCTTAAGAAGATAGTTTAGAAAGGCCTATCTATTATTTTTCAGTTTTATTTTCATCAGCATGATAAATTGTTATGTGATGGGATTTAACTGTATTTTTTTCTTTTGAAAGTTTTTTGAAAATCCTTGTGCTGCCATCTGGGCCTCAGTATGAAGTGGTGATAAAAGGTGAGGTGGTGTCTGAGGAAAACAAACCTGCACTTACAGTTCCTGGTGGCTGCTCAGACATCCCACCCATTCTTTCCAACAAGCAGTTCGTTGCTTGGGGAGGAGTATCCCTTGGAGCATCAGTGTAAGTATCAGCTGGGCAGCTGTTCATGTGCAATATTGTGTTAAAGTATTTTATATTACATTTATTTGAAGTAAAATTTCCTGTACACTTCAATAGTCCACAGATGATAAGCTAAGCTGGTTTATGACTCAAGTGAGAGAAGCAGTAAATTACAGTTCTTTTGGTTTTATTTATTTAAGAAATTTGGAAAGAAACTGTGATCTTGTTTGATCTTTGTGTTCTTCAGGACTCGTTAGTCATCTCTAGAATACCTGATTCTGTAAGATTAATGTGCTATGTAAGTAGAAATGCAGTGGAAAATATTTTCTGAGTAAGCTGATGGAAGAATTCTCTTGGTTCTTTTGACATCTGTCTCTTGCTAGAAATAAATCTTTAGACTTATTTTCCTTTAATTCATCCGCTCAGACCGGAAGAATCTGGTCTGATAATGTAACTTGACCATCTGAATAGCACGGATGTTGAACATCTTAACTTGCTTGAATTGGAATATAGTCCAGTGTTAGAACTCTAGTGATGAAGAATCTGTTGCATCCCTCATTATGATTCTATCTTGTCTGAACTTTTTTGTTTTGAGTTTACAGCTTCACTCTTCCATCATTTAGCGAAACTGTTTGTAACTGTCTAGATATACTTTGCTTCTTTTGTGGGTAAATGCTGCAAGTTCTGCAGATCTCTGGACTTGTAGTAAGTGTTACTTCAGGGACTAATTCAGTGTTGTTTTGCTACTGAACTTTCTGAGTTATCTAATAATGTTCCTGAGGGTTTAAAAGTGATCCATGCTTGTAGCAAAGAACAGCTGTATTCCTGTATTTCTGTTTTAAGACAGCACATTGCTAACTGAGTAGCTTTGTCTGTTTGGTCTTCGGGAGTTGCTTAATCTTCCCTGTGTGCTGATACCTTTTTATTTTCTGTTCCTCCTGAAAATAGCTTTGATGTACCGTTGGTTTTAGGAAGCTGAAATTATTTGTAGATTATTTTGGTTTTTTTGTTCCAACAGAGTACAAAACAATGTCTGCTACTGAGATCTCTCAATCCTCCTCTTTAACTGCATCATTCTAAGTTTTCACTAGTTTTAGGGCTTGTCTCCTTTTCTTTTTTCTTTTTTTTTTTTTCCCCTTTTTTTTTTTGGACTTGTTAAAATGACAAAGACACTTGCTTTTCTTGCTGGAGAGGGTCTGGGTACCCAAAGCCTGGTCAATGCCAGGATGGGGGGGGGGGGGAAGACTGAGTGGCCATAACTTTCTGTGGTACTATGATATTGGAAAGTACATGACAAGAAAGTTATCCTTATTTCTTTACAACTATTTGTTTCTGCTTAACTAAATGGCTTCAGATAATCTAACTGTAACTCTGTCTTAAAGTGAACTTTTAAGGCATTTATGTATTGGCACAACTGCTGCTTGCTTTAACAGTTCAAACTGTTAAGTGCAGTACTTGAACTCCAGAAAAGCTGTGATTTTATATAAATTTTTGGGTTATTTTGCTGTATGAGGATGGATGTGTACTGATGCAAATATTGTAAGGTTGGAAAGTTTGAGAACACGGAAACGACTTTCTAACTAACATTCTGTTGTTCTAGGAGGTGATGACCTTTTTTTTTTTTGAGATGACTTGAAAATCAACTGTCCTATTTCTGTTCTTTCAAAGAAGAAATAGATGCAATTAATTTACATTTGCTGTAAAATATAACTCAACTTCCTATATTCCAGCCAAAAGACATTAACTCTAAGAAATGACTCTCCTTCTGTGACCCAGCATTTAAGACTCTTGATACGAGGCCAGGATCAAGACTGCTTTCGGGTAACTGTCAAGAAAATCTCTTTAGTGTTTATAATAATTATCAGGGTATGTTTATAATAAAAGTGTCTTTGCTTTGTCTATTGTTTCTTTATAAATGTCTGTGTCTAGCAGGCTGTGTATTTGGTCTGAGGCTTCCAAGATGGACAGGGTAGCAGAGCTTAAGCTACACTGTTAGCCTTAGGAAGAGCTGAAATGCTAAGAGTGTTGTGTTAAATTGGGGCTGCTTTACAGCTCTTTAAGCTGCTGTAGCACAACTCAGCCCACATGCAGTGAAGGGATCCATCTGTGGCCCTTCTTGCAGGAAGTATTCAAGACCTTGCTCCAAAGGACAGTAAAACTGGAATTAGCCTTTTGGGAATGACCATAACTAGAGGGTTTTGTAGTCCACTTACGTTTATATCTTCCTTTTTTCCTCATGATCAGATTTGAAATCTAAAACTCTTAAACTGAGAATTAATGTAGTGCTGGTTAAGTTCAGCCTTACTCTATTGTGGATGGAAGGCAAAAAGCTCTATGATCTAAACGATGAGGAGTAGGGGGTTCTGTATCATCACGTTGGATCACTGTAAGAATAGCTTGATTTTAGGTTTTTTTGTTGTATATTTTAAATTTAAATATACATAAAGTTGCATTGCAACTTTAAATCTATGCTATTGCCAACTGAGTTAATCCAAATTTTGAAGAAGATAATCTTGGGTTACTAGTGAGGTAAGTTTTGGTATGTGGTTTTGTTGTTGTGGGGTTTTTTTTCCTAATATAGTCACTCACTTCTAATGTCTCCTTTTTTATAGCTACAAAATATATTTGGATCAGAAGAACGTTTAACTAGTATCTGGGAACTCAAAATCCGTCCCAAAGAAGATACAAACATACATTTGATGTTTACACCCACCCAAATAACTTGCTTCTTTGCAAAGCTGGAAATCAAACATCTGGGGATTCGATCGCAGCCGGGAATTAAGTTTACTGTAAGAGTCCCAACCTAACTTCTGAGAATTTTAAACACATATTTTTCATAATTATTTTAAATCTAGCACTGAAAAGCTGTTTCTATGAATAACTTGAACTATACACTGTGCATATCTGTCTAGTTGTTAAAGATGGTGTGGGCATTAAATTTTGTTTAACTATTAGCTTCAGCTTTGCGTGCAATTTTTCCCCTTATGAAGGAAGAAGAAAGATTTGTGTGTACTATGTTAAAAGTAGCTTAAGATACTAATTCTAGAACTGTCAAAAAATTGAAACATGTCTTGCTTTCTAGGTAGGCTGTAAATTAATTTGCAGTAAAACTTGAAACAGGTTGAATAACTGTTGTCTTTTTTATTTTTGTCAAGTCTCCTTGGTTCACATTTTAAGCATTTTAATTTGTCTTTCTGTAACTCTGTAGTTTACTGCAGTTGTACAGAAGTTTTAATGTGAAGGTTTCTTGTGTTTGAAGTATGTCAAGGGTTAGGGCTGGGCTGGCCACTAGGCAAATACCAGCTGCTCTCTATTAAGCCTCTCTCCCATCTCAAGAGAGGAGATAAAGGGAAGAAGGGAGAGAGACTTATGGGTTGGGAGAGGAAACTAGAACAGATTTAATGAAAATTCTAACAATAAAGTGAAATATATACAAATACATACAAAAGCTATGTTGCACCCAGCTCTGCCCCCCCAGTTATGGCAGTTATGTCACCAACACCACTGATGCTGTGGAGCAGGCACTGGGAAAGTCCCAGACTGGACTCAGTGGCAGATGGGAACTGGATTCGGGAACTGGATTCAGGAACACACAGATTGGGATCAAAGGCAGAATGGACAGAGTCCTCCTCAGACACTGGACCCTTGTGGTCCCTCAGATTCATACCGAATAAGATGTACATGGGATGGAATCCCTTGTTGGTCAATTCAGGGCCACCTGTCCTGGCTGCTCCTTCCCCCCAGGTGCCACCTCTTACTCACTGCACCCCAACATAGTGCACAAGGTTGAGCAGGGACCTTGGTCTGCAGAGGAGCAAGTCTTAAGCAAGAGCCCTCCTGCCCAGCCCAGCCCAGCCCTTGGCAGTGACTCTGACCAGGGAGCGTTGTCACTGCTGGAAGCAGAGACCGGCTGAGAAAATGCTGTGAACTTCAGAGAGTGCAGGGGCTTAAAAGCTTTTTGTTGTGGGTTTTTGGTTAGGGTGGGTTTTTTACTTTTGTTTTGCCTTTTTTTTTTTTTTTTACAGAAAAGTAAAATCACTGAACAAAATTAGTTCTGTTCTAGCTCAAACCAGGACATTTTTTGCTATTTTTTGGTGATTTGTTTGTTTTTTCTTTTCCTCCAGATACCATTATCTGGATATGGAGGAACAAGTAAAATAACTTTAGAAAATGTTAGAAAACTGTCAGATCATTACATTGTGACCCTGGATGCATTATTGCCTTCAGGATTAAGGAAAACTTCCTTCTGCATAAGGAATACAGGTTCTCGGGCAGCGTATGTTAAAGCATTGTGCTTTGCAAACCTACAGACAAAAACAGTTATGGATCCTCAGGTAATGATGGTATCTCCAGAGAAGTTTGTACTAAGAGAAGGAACACATGAAGTGAGTATAATACCTGATCCTGAGCAAGTTTTATTAATTTCAATTAAAATAAATGTGATCAATGAGGCTTTCTGACTACCTCTTTATTAAAATCTCACTTAACTTGTGTTTAATCCTGTTTCCCTTGTGTTGCAGTGATTTGTTAATTCATTCTAAATATCAGTACTAACAAGAAGTTTATTTCTTTTTCCCCTGAGTATGCAATCTGTTTATTTTATCAGGTGGTTACTGTAACATGGAATCCAATGGAAAAGGAAAAGAACTTCCAGGACAGAAACCCATTGGTATCAACAGTGTATTTTTTTTGTGGAGATGAAGTTTCCAGGCAGCAGTATCGTAGGTAAGATGCACTTTGCTGTTGTAACAGAGAGAGGGTTAATAATATTTAAAACTCAAGGTGTATGCTACCATGAGTATGGTTTTAACATGCTTCCAATTAACCAGCAAGAGGAAACCAAAAGACATTGATGATACAGAGAGGTGTAGTAAGTCTTATATCTGGTAGGTTCTTTGGTGGGGGGTGGTTTATTTATATGTGGGTGGGTTTGTTTACATACAGTAGCTATAATCCTAGTTAAGGGGTTCATTTTCTTCTCACATTCTTGAATTGGACTCTGTGGGGTTTGGGGTGAAATTTTTGCCTTTTTTTTTTTCTTTTTCAGAAGAGAGTTGTGTTCTATCTTGGTATCTCTCCAGTATGTACGTAGATTTTTTGTGAGCCTTTTCTTTAAGAGTAGTACTGAAATTCAGTACTGTTAAGTTTTGAACAAGAGTCACATCTTGGTTTGCTGAATTCTGTTGACAAAGAGAATGTTTGAGGACGTGTATGTGAGAGAAATCACATCCACATATGCTGGTAACACTAAGCAAATCTGTAGAATATATCTTGCCGAGCTTAAACAGAGGCTGTGTTACTCTGCATTTCACTTTGTGAAATTCAGATGCATAAAAATGGCATCCTCTGCTTTTAATGTCATAAGTGATGCTTCTGACTTGTGCTGGGTATAATGACAATGTCAAATGTTAAGAACAGGCAGAGCACTTAAGTCCTGGTGATCATCAGGCAGTGCAAGATTTCTGCCAATATTTCACCATTGGTTTTTAAACGTAATTTCCTGAAACTTTATGAAAGTCATTGTATTTATTGGTATCCAAAGAAAGTATCAAACATAGCTGAATTTAACTGCATGACTTTGAGTAAAAAGCTCATGGGATAGCTGCATTTGTGACCTTGATAGAAAATTGGCTTAATTTAGGTATCTTACATGATGTTCTTTACTGATTTTTTTTGTATGAACTTCTGTCTGAGGCTGTGCTCACTATCAGGGAATCCTTCTCAAAGGGCAAAAATACTTGGGCAAAAGCTTTGATCTACTGATTTAAGAGAGAACCTATTTGGAAGCTTGATGCACCTATAAGTAGTGTTGGAAACTTTTTTGTTCACTCTGGATGTTGGCATGCGAGTGAAAATTTTGTGCTGATTTTATTAGTCAGTAGGCATGGCATTTGGGTCTTGAACGTGGTGGTCTCTGGCTGTTTTTTGGTGGGAGCTTCACTGAAGTCTCCTCTGATCATTTGAAAGAGACGTTTATTTCTTTGAAATGTCTGAGTCCTGTAAACCAGTCAAACCCATTCTGTAACTGTAGAAGGAGAACGTGATTTGGGACTTAGGGGCAGGAGTGTGAAATGAGCGATCTGATAACTGCCAACTCGTGGCTCAAGTTCTTTGCTTCAGAAATGCATGTAGTCAACAGCCTGGTAAGTAGCTTAGACCTGAGAGCAGTGCTGAAGTATTCTTTCCATCTCCATGCTCTTACCTCATCTGAGTGCCAGGCTTCCTTTTACTGACCTGAAGCTTCCCATCTTCCCCAGCACTATTTATATCCCAATGCCTCCCCGTCTTTACTGTCCTCTTGGCAGACAGGCTCTTTGGCTCCATGTTCCTGCTGGTGGCTGCCACTCTGCCATTGACTAGTCATTTTTTCCTCTCTCAAAGCTTTTCACTCGTGACCAAAATAGCATTCTCCTGCTTCCTGCGGTGATTGAAAAATCACTCAGATGCCTGATGTACTTATCAGAAATCTACGTAGGTGTGACTGACAGCAGAGAACGAGTATCTTGGCAAGACAAGTGTATGGTAGCCGTTATTTCAGTGGTTTCTTTTACTGTGCAGCAATAGAGCAGGTATTTCTTTAGTCATTTGAAGATTATGAAAAGCCAATTTTAAGTGAACATTCACAGATTTGAGCTTGGTGTATTTGAGAAAAAAGTTAAAATTAGGCTGGATTTTTAGCAATTTTATCAGTCTTTTCAAATGGTTGTTTCTGATATTTTCTGATATTTTCTGATAATTTCTCTTCTTTGTCTCTATCAGATCAAAGACATATAAACCTGAGGTAGAAAAACACATAGTCCCCGAAAACAGTGTACTGAGAAACATTGTATTTGATGAAGAATTTCAAGGGGAGCAGCTTGTGACAGAAGGTAAAAGAAACATTGAATACTTGGTTTTGGTTGAAAAAAATGTGGTTTTTAGGATTGCTTCCTGTATTTTTCCACTATTTCTGTTTTGATAAATGTAGAAGCAAAACTCTCAATTTGGACAGATGTATTGGTAGGGTTTTGGTAGGGGGTGGGGGCTGCAGGGGTGGCTTCTGTGAGGAGCTTTCCCCATGTCTGGTGCAGTTGGCTCCAAGATGGACCTACTGCTGGCCAAGGCCAAGCCCATCAGTGCTGGTGGTAGCACCTCTGGGAGAACATATTTAAGAAGTTGCTGTGCAACAGCAGCTGGAAGAGAAGAGTGAGAATGAAGAGTCAGCTCTGCAAACACCAAGGCCTGTGAAGGAGAGGATGGCAGGTGCTCTAGGCAGTGGAGCAGAAATTCCTCTGCAGCCTGTGGTGAAGATGTTGGCCTACTGCAGCCTGTGGAAGGCCCCACGCTGGAGAAGGTGGATGTGCCTGAAGAAGGGCATGACTCCAAGGGAAGTACTTCTGCTTCTCTTAGCAAGAAAATTATTAAAAAAGAATGCAGTTTATTGTAAAGATATCCTTAAAAAAAACCAAACCCCCCTCACCCCCCCCAAAAATCCCCAAAACATGAACCAGCTTCCCTGAAACTGCTCAGTCACATAAGTTTCATGACTAAGTTTACTGTCAAACCCTACTTCTTTAGCTAGTTCTGTTTGTGTATGGAAAGATTCTTACAGTTTGGAGTCTACTACCTCTGAATAAATGTTGTAGTCTGATTCTTTCCCTATAGGTCGTATGTTGTCTTTACTTGGAATAGTAAAGATTGTTGATCCTTCATATCTCAGTTGAGGCAAAATCCTGGTGAACATAAGATACTTGGGTTCTGAAGTTGTTAAGCTGGCATTAGAGCCTCGACATCCTTGATTATCTCTTACTGCCGTATTAGAGTTTTGCTAATGGTAGCTTATTTTGTTTTCCCTTTCTGTAGAACACAAGGCTTACCTTTTGCATCTTAATGTTCTCCTGTCTCTCTGAGAGCATACTTTCCTGAATTTATGTTCCTTACTTGGTCACAACGGTTTTATTTACTCAAGCTTATTTATCTTGGACATGAAAAATCTTTGCTGCCTTATGTACTTTTTTTCTGTACTCACTCGATAAATTTGAGGTGAGGACCATTGTTTAAAAAAACCCTTCTGTAATACTGCAAATATGCCTTCAAGGAGGGGTGCTGGAAGAGTAGCTCTTTGAAAAGTAAACAAGGTTATTCTTACTACTTTTAAGAATGATACAAACTTCAAGCTCTTCCTTACCTTCTTGTCACCTAGCGATGTCCAGTGTGAAAAGTACAATCTTAATTCACACAGTTTAATATTCACTGGCTTTTTGGTGGCAATATCCACAAGTAGTTTGGTTTTTCTTGGTTTTTTTGTTACGTGTTCTTGAGTATACTTTGCAAGACCCTCTATTGTATTTCTAAGTATCATCTCTATATCAATATCATATCTGTTTTACAGGATCTAAGCCTTTGTATAAAATTGTTTCTGTCAGTTGTGATTGTGACAGTGGTACTAGCAAGCTGTTGCATGTTGTGGTTTGAGTCTGGCACTTTTGGGATCTGGAATTGTGTGTACTGTGGCCTTGGTGTTCAAAGTTGGCAAATTCATGATTTCACGAAGATATTTTGATACATTAACTTGGTGAAAATGAGCTGGGCTGTAAGACTTAAATATTTTAATGGGCTAGTTGAAAATCAGGATTTCCTGAACTGCTTGAAGTTCATCTGGCAGGTGAGGGAGGGAATAAACTTAGTGCAGAAATAATGCTCATCCTAAAGAAAGAACATATTTCCACACCAACTTTTGTTACATGTGTATATATATACAGAATAAATAAATGACTTCCAAAAAGTGTTCACTTCTTTACTCTGTCTGTTCAACATGAAATGGTTCAAAGCCAAGGAGAAAACTTTGCCTTGATTATTAAATATTTTGATGAAACATTGTTTTTAAGTCATACTCTTACATCCCTGACCTCTTGGATATATTCAGGTATAATAAATGAAATAATGAAGTGTTAGATTGTATAGACTAAGTAATTGAATAATAACTTCTGTCCAGGTGAATCTCTTTTTGTGAATCCTCAGGAATGTATTAGTCTTACTTGTCAGGGTGGGGAAAAAAAAAGTAAAACCTAACTTTAATTCGGCATAGAATCAGAGGAGTATATACCATTTGCATAAAGGTGGAAAATATGTTCAAGTTAAAATAGGTGTGTCCTTAACATGAGATGTAACATATAAATCTAATGTTGATTTGTGCCTGATAACTTCTAGTAAGTAAGCTTTTTTTAATGATCTAGGATAACTTAGCCAACAGTTTATGAAGTGGGTCTATATCCTAAATCACTTGTCACTTCTGACTTATAGATTTGTTCTTACTAGAATTGCTCTGTTGTTCTCACTTTTAGTATTTGATATCCCACGGGGGACAAATGATATTCATCTTTTCTACTCAAATATGCGAAAGATTAACCTTTCTGTGGTTGGATATCCTGCTTCTGAGGGGGATGGATTTCAGCAGTCTCCTGGACTTTATTTGGAGTCAGACAGGTAATGTTAACTATAAGGCTGACTGTCAAACAACACCCAACTGAAGAGCATCTCCTTTCAGGGAAGATTTTGATGTCAGTGATGAAGATTGACTTGCTTTACAAGTGAAAGAGCTGCCTCTATAATAAGAGTGGCTCCAGTGAAAAATACTGAGATGCCTCAGTATTTTTCCTCTGTCTGTTTAAACTCTTATGATAACTTTTAAACTAGTCCTTCAAATGACACCATTAACTTGGAGCTGCAACCCCCTAGTCTGCATCTGAAGAGACTTTTTTTTTTTTTCCCCATAGGCACTTCCAAAGTGCATTTCCTATAGTAATCCTAATAGGACAGCAACCACTTCATTCTTCATGAGGACTTTTTGACGTTGGGAACAGAAATAGAATCTACTGCAAAGACATGGGGGCTATTTCCTTGTCCAGCCCATACACCAGCCTTTCAGTGTAGTGTGGAGTCATCAGAACAGTCAGTGCTGAGGCTGTCCCCCACCCCTTGAATGTAGTGGTCCCTTTCTGACTGCATTTCAAACTGAAGGCCTGTGTAAAGAACACTGAATATTTCTCAGTTTAATACTGAAATACAGAGTAGGCTATAATAATTACTCATCAGTTATTTTTGTTGCTAAACTTGCTTCATTCAATCTTATTTTCAGATCTGAGAACTCTGATAGACATATCAATGCAACTTTGGATGTTCTTCCTGTTAAAGGACCTCAGGGTCCTCCATTACCTATAAAAACAGATGATCTGGTTCAGAATAAATCAGATGATCAAGAGAATTGGGCTGTTAAACCTGAGTTTTTGACTTTGGCATCTCCTTCTATTAGTAAGTAATTTTTTAAATTTAATAAAATAGCCACTCTGTTATTACATTAACTATACTGCACATTATGTTTATCATTATTTTTGGTTTGTAAATGTGACTTGCCCAATAATGCTGCAGTAGCTTTACATCTAAACAATAAACTTGCTTTGAACCCAGTTTGGGTTCAACTGTCAAGGGCAGTGTGTCCTGTATGTAAAATATGCACTGCGTACCTCTGAAGTTTTTAAAGCATTGTAAAGGTAAAAATAAGGCAGAAAATTCTTTACCTTAATCAGTGCACCTCTGAATGCTGGGTGCTTCTGTGAATTTTTGTACGTGTTAGCTTTTTATAGCTTTCTTTTATCTATATATATTACAGATGGAACGGCGGATACTGGACATGTACAAATTGTCAACAGTTCTAGCAGGATGTTGGCATTTGAGCTTTCGTGGCCAGCTCACTGCCTTACTATAACCCCACACCATGGAGTCGTTGAACCAGAGTGAGTTCCTTCTTGATAGTTCCTTTACGTGTGACTGTGTGGCAAAGTTTTGGAGGAAATTATTTTTAGTCAGCTTAAGAATTTGGTTAATTTAGGAATTTTAGTTGGTTTTGGAGGAATTTATTTTAGTTAGTTAGTTCCAGGGTATAGTCTAAACAATCTTAGTTCTAGAGCGTAGTCTTTTTGTCAGCTAATGTGTAAATCTAGCTTTTATAATTTAGGACCTTATCCTTCTATAGCTCTGTATAGAGGGAGTGTTCTTTTGTCATCTACAGAGTTACCTGGAGCCTAGGAATGCTCTGTGACTGAAAATGCTATTATTACTATTGCATAATTTCCTGGGAGCTGCATGGTCAACAAAGCTGAAGCTTCAAAAAATCTCCTTTCAAAATAATTTTTTGTTTAAAAAAACATAAAGGACTTTTTCCACCTTCCCCACCTCCCCAACAAACAGACAAACTCCAAAATAACACTTAAAGAATGCTTCTCTTCTGGGAACTCTACTGCTTCCTGAGAAGTTTGCAGTAAATATCAAGGACCCCACAGTTCCTTAAGGAAACAGCAGTGTCAGGATTTAGTATTTTAAGGGCATTAACATCTATTAGTTGAAGGTTGTACAGATGGTCATATTGTGGCAATGACCCTAAAGAAGGGCAGCGAAGCTGGGGAAGGGTCTAGAGCACAAGTCTGGTGAGGAGAAGCTGAGGGACCTGGGGTTGTTCAGCCTGGAGAAAAGGAGGCTCAGGGGAGCCCTTTTTGCTTGCAACAGCTCCCTGACAGGAGGTTGGAGCCAGATGAGGTCAGGCTCTGCTCCCCAGTAACAACTGATAGGACAAGAGAAAATGGCCTCAAGTTGCACCAAGGGAGGTTGGACACGAGGAAAAATTTCTTCCCTAGAAGGGTTGTTAAGCTCTGGAACAGGCTGCTCAGGGCAGTGATGGAGTCTATCCCTGGAGGTAGATGAGTGCTGCAGGGCATGGCTTAGTGGTGCCCTGGCAGTGCTGGATTAATGGCTGGACTTGATGGTCTTGAAGGTTTCTTCCAACCAGAATAATTCTGTGACTCTGGAACTGACTTTGCTACGGGAACTGATCTTGTTCCTACACCAAACTTTTCAAATGCTATGTTGTTGTACTGACATCTTAAGCTGAAGAATTAGCTTGAGTGCTTTTGCTAACATACAACCCATGGCCTTTTTTAAAAATATTTCAGTGCTTACTTTCTCCTCTCTTGGATTTAAATGTCTAGTATAGAATATGGAGCATTGTAAATCAGAATTCTTGTTCTCACTGGTTCAAATTAGTGTGATGCCATAACTGTGTCAAGGGAGTTTAGACTCTTCACTGTCCTCTAACTATAGAAAGAATTGATAAGGTTAAAAGGCTTTTTTTTTATTTCCAAGATCAATTTTGCATGGGAGGAAGGAAAGCAAGCTTCTCTAAAACTAGAACTAGTTAAAATTGTTAACATACTTTCCTGAAACGTGTAGTAGTTCTATGTTTTATGTGCTGAGCAGTTCTATATAACAATAGAGAAGATTTACTCTTTCCCTCAGACCCCTTATCCAACCATCAGTGAGAAGTTTATAAAGCATGTTAGTGTGAAGTTTCTGTGTACTGCAGCTTGATAATATATTGGATATATGAATACCTTAAATGTAACTCTCTTTAGACCATCTTTACTTACTTGCTATCCTAAAAGTGCATCCTTTTAGGGAGGGCTAGTGAGATCTGTTGTAGATACTCATTCTAATATGAGGTTTGTGCTAATGTTTTTTTCTTTCATTAGGAGCAGTACACTAATTCTGGTGAGTCCTAATCCATCACTTGCCACAAAGCCTTCATTAATTCCTTGGAGTGGCCTAATCTATATCCTTTGTGATTATGGACAAAAGGTACGTGGCTCACATCTTAACGTGAGAGTTGAGATGAAACTGTTGATTTTACTTCTCTGGATAAGGTCTAACTGCTGAAACCTGTTTAGGTAGGAGACAGCAGTTGTGTCAACTTCCATTGTTCTCTCTAATTTTTAAAGCTATCTTGAAAAACAAACCAAGAAAACAAAATAAACTAACAAAAAAGCAACTAACCAACCAAAAAACACCAAAAAAACCCAACCCAACAACAAAACCAAATGCAGTTGAGATGCTGTTTTGCAAACTGACATTTAGTTCATTCATATCTTAAAAATATATTCTACTTTCTAGACTATATATAGCTATATACACATGCATATATAAAAATAGGCTATATAATATATTAAAATAAAAAGTGAAAGGAGGTTATTGAACAAGTCCTAGTGGTGTCCTCTTGAGCTCCCTTGATGTAAATATAAGCTGCCTGATAAGACCCTGATAAAGAATGTCTAGAACAGGTTCTTGCTCTTCATACATTTTAATTTGAAACTTCTTCCTGATTAACTTAAGGGATATAAATAAAGTTTATGAAGTCAAAAATTTCTTCTTTCATCAGTGTAAAAGCAGAAAGACTCCCTGGTAATCAGCCCCCAAAGAAATAAACACCTCTCTTTTTCACTTTTACAGCTGGTATGTATTTTGGGTTACTTGTAACAATTCATGGAGAGAGAAATAAAAGACAATGAAAGGAGAAAACCAGTGTATCTACCCACTTTCCTTCCTGGAGGAAGGTGAGGTATGATACAGAACTGGAAACTCTATAAAAAGCCCACCAAACAAACAGGGAGGTTGTTGAAAAGAGTGAGTTGAGAAGGAAATGGAGACTCTGCATGTATTTAGCTACATGATGCTCTACCATGTGAGAACAGGGTTTAAAATAAGGACCTGACTATGACAAAAGAGAATGTAGCAAAACCAATCAAATTGTAAGACATCTGGTAGTTGATAATGCTTTCGACTTTTTTTTTTTTTTGCTACCTATCCAATAAAGCAAAAGCTTAAGATTTTACTGGCATTAGTGGAAGCTTTTAGAAGTGCTAATGATGTAGCAGAAATGAACACCAAACTTGATCTGTGTGAGGCAGCCCTGCTCCTGCTCTCTTGTGAGCAGAGTATTGTGGGAGTTCTCATTTAAATTTAACAAAGTTTTCATTCCCACTGAATTAAAATGTCTGGATAGCAAATTTTCAGTAAATTTTCCTGTTCTCCTAAATTAAACTTGTCCTAAAATCTTTAAAGTTTGAATTTACAGAACTTAGGGAAGAACCTGGTGATATGATGAGACTCTTTTTCTGTTGGAATGTAAAGCTGAACATCGTGACCTCTTACAGCTCAAGGAAATAGAGATAAATGGTTTGGCTTGTCAGTGTATCAATGTTTGCTATTTAATTCTTTCTTTTTCTCCAAATTGTGCAAAAGTTTATTAAAGTACAGATTCAAGAGGCGGTGTCACAGACTGTGGCTGGTGCAGACTTTCCATGTAGAAGACGTTCAATATTAGCTCCACAGTCTGAAGGTCCAGCTGTTCATGTGGCAAAACCTCTCTCTGTGCTCCCTCTAACAAAAATGGAAATAAAGAACAGATCCATTGTTTTTCCTATAACAAGTCCTGGCCAAAGCTCAGGTAATGTTGTTTACTTAGTAAATGTAATATCTCTAGAATATTGTGTTCAGAGGTTTCATTTACTGTACTACACATTTGGGAACATGAATGTCCTGACTTTTCTGTTCTTTTAGTCTGTGTGATTTGACCAGTTACCCTCTTCTGACTTCTTCAGTTTGAAATGTTGATACTTGTGCTGGAACTCTTCTCTGAAATCTCTGCTCTCCCCTTGCCCTCCCACAGTGTAGCCTCACTTGTCCCTACAGGTTGGTTTGCTTACAGACAGACAAGTTTCTAATTTTTTTAAGCCACTCTGGTGAATGCTGCTCTACTGTGCCTGGGCTAAGAAGGCACTAGGAGGTTTGTGTTACTTTTGAAGGTGTTTTGGGTTAATGCACTTTTGCTGTAGAACCATTCTCCTCCTCTGTGTACACCTCCTGAAGATGAGAGATCTGTCTGTGGGCAGCAGAGAAATAAATCTTTTCCCTTAAGATGATAGGAATGTCAGCTGTGAGCCTGTACAAGCTATCCTTGTCTCCTCCTTAATGATCAAGGAGGATGCTGTTGATAATGAAGTCTCAAATCCTCAGCCTGTACTTTTAATTCCAGTAATGCTTAAAATTCTCCAATTTGCTGTATGAAACTGTCACTCTGTCTGGATACCAGATTTTTTTCAGTAGTCCTTAGTTTTCTAGGTCGTGAGTTTGGGTTTTTTAAATGATTCACCAATGTTCCCTTTGTTAACAAACTTTAGAACTTTTGAGGCTTAAATGATCAATTACTTGGGGCTTTGCTGCACTTACAAAAATGGAGTATAATATAGTACTCATTTCCTATTTTTATGTCCCATATAATATATATTCAGCTAGACTTCCTTGAGTGCTACTCTAATCCAAGATGATCATACAAATGTCCTGTTGATTCTTGGCAGGAGGCACCTTTTGAGGTGTGAAATGCGCTTATTGGCAAAGCTGGGATTTTCTGATAGTGCCAGAGAGTTTTCTCCTTTCTGCAAGTCAAGCATAAGCTTTTATTGAGGCTTTGTTATCTGTATAAAAGCTGTATGTGCATATATATATATGTGTGTGATTCTTCACTAGAAGAATTTACTTCTAAATTGCTCTCTTGTAAGCTTTCTAGAATTTGACGACAATGTGCTTTGTCTGAGTCTGCTCTTGGAGAACATCATGAGAAATGTTTCCATTGAACTTCTGAGTGTCTTGAAACAGTTTTGCTTAAACTTTCCACTAAAGATACCTGTATACTTGAACAAACACACTTAATATATTAGTCTGATGCTTCTTTTCTAGAGAGTTACCTGGAAATGGAGAATAAAGGAGATGAAAGTCTGAGGTGGCATTTGGCATCGTTCGCACCACCCTATGTTCAAGTGAGTGAATATCTGCATTGGTAGTTATGTGCAAATCTCTTGGTTTTTCCCTCCTCTCTTCCTCTGTCCTCTCAAGAAAGAATATATTGTGGAGCATGAACTCACACCATTGCTTTCAGAAATGAAAGCTCATCACCTCTAAACTGGAAGTCAGTTGTGACTGCAGAGATGCTGGGGTAGTTTTATTCTTTACTCATTTACTTTTAGGGAGACACTATCATCTGTTCACTTGAAAACAGCTTGACTTGCTGTATTTTCTTCTTTCCACAAGTGTTGGAGAGGTGGGGGGGATGTACTGTGTGCTTTGGTTTTGTCTCTTTCCTTTCCCTTCTGAATCTGACTCCTAACTTTATTTGCAGGATGTGGATGAAACTGGTTCTGTTTATAGGGTTTCTTACTCCGCTTTCAGATGTTCCCGTGTTTCTGGTACTCTTGAAGCTCATGGAGAAGAGAAGGTAAACTGACATTTATAAATATTTCAAGCATATGACTGTATCTCAATTTTAAGATAGGATCTTACATGAGAAACAACAGTTGAGTTTTTGAAGCTGGTCACATTTCATCTGATAATGATAAAAAGTTGGCCTTCTAAAACTGGGTTCTGGAGTGTATCAAGTAGTCAATATCCACTTACTGCTGCTGTTACCATGTCAGCTGAGTTGATTCTAAGAATTCATCCAGTGTGTGGTTTGACTTTGACATAATGTTTTTATATTTTTGAGGGGTTTTTTGGGGCTTATTTTTAAGAACAAAAAGCAGTTTTCAAAGGTTTTGTAAAAATCCAGGAGAAAATGGCAAATAATATTGGGTTTAAGTGGGTTTATGGCATGTGGTTTTGTTTTGCCTTTTTTTTTATGAAACTGTGCAAGAACTGGTTTCCCTGCCTTAGAAGCAGACTTCTTGTCCTTGTTGAGGAACAATGATTATCTGTTTGTCAGGTTGATTTCATTTGACTTACAATTTTACCTCCTGGCCAGTAGAGGGTTTCATAACCACAATTATAAAGCACATCCAAGGACATACTGATTGAGTTTCCATGGGGCTTTTGTCCCTCACTTTCTCCTTTGATGCTACTTCAACTCTGTTCATCTGCACGAACACCTATCTTTTAATCATTATGGGCTATTATGGTATTGCTTATCTACATTATTTCCATGATCATGCAATTTGCAATCTATTTATAAGGCTTAAGAAAACCTTATTTCTGTGCAGTTTCATAGTTGTTTCATAATATTGAAAACCATTTTTTGAATTTAAACAATTGTCTTTGCCTTACCAATGCTAGTTGAGGCTTTTTTGGATAATATTTACCTTACTGCCGTGTTCAGGTTGACAAGGTACAGTGCAATCATGATTTGCTGGTTTTTGCAGTGGGTGTGAGAATATTTGGCTAATTGGAGTTGTAGTGATCCACTCTGCTGCTCCTCTTCTCTCTCTTCCCCCAACCTCCACTCTGAAAACAGCTCAAGTTTTGCTGCTCTTGAATTAACCTGGGACAGCACTATAGAGACAAGCCTTTGTTACATAGGTGACCTTTAAGGATGATCAAATGCATAGCCTGCAAGTTGGTTTAAATTTCAGGCCTTCTAGTAACTGTAGCACAGTGTGCTTACAGATTTGGAGCAGGGGGAGTGCAGTTGTTCGCAGCTTAGCTGACAGCTGAGGGAAGATACTGGTGTCTCTCAGCTACGCCTATTTCCCCTCCTGGTTCCCTTCTCCCCCATGTTACTGGTAGAAATAATTGTGCAAACACTTGCTGACTTTACTTAAAGAAGATTAGCTGAACCCAGATTGTGTTCGAGTTTGCTTGCGCAACCTATTTCAGCAGAGCTTTTTCTCTCTAAAGGAGGATGAGCTGGATTGTTTTCTGTAAAATCACCTGTGTGTGGAATGTTTGGTCTGCCTTGTGGTGTTTTTGTGCTGGCTCAAGTGTAATTTTGTGCAACAAAATCATGAAGAGGTATAGACTTTTTTTTTCTTCTCATTTTTGTAGGTTGCTGTAATCTTTTTACCTAGATGTAAAGGGGATTACTCCCAATTCTGGGATGTTGAGTGCCATCCAGTTGAAAAACCTAGTTGGAAACACAAAATAAGATTTCAGCTTTCTGGAGTGGTGAGTATCTAAATGCTATCAATGCATTTGTCCCAAGCACAAATTTTTGGTAGCATCTTAATTTTGCTACACAATAATCATTCTCATATGCACTGGTTTATTCATTAAAAAAAAACCCTGCTGATATTTTTGTTGACTAAACTGTACTATTGTTCTTTCAAAAATACTTTTTGCATCTTGCCTATGTCACAATGCATTATCTTTTGCCATTTAAGATGTAAAATATTATTTTGCTCAGGGAAAGTGGTGACAAACTTGCCTTCCGTAAGAATTGTTTATGTAGATGTAGATTTGTTTGCATCAGATGCTAAATAGATTGGGTTTATTTTTGTAAATAAATAGCCAAGTAACTGGCCTTTGCTATAATCGATATCTTCATGCAATACTGGAATTCTGAAATATCCATACTGGAGGTATATGTGTGTGTCTGATACCTGAGCATTTTATCAGCATAACAACATAGGTGGGGGGACTTTGAGATGTGTAGGGGAGCGATGGGATCTGAGCTCTCCTTTGCTCCCCTCTTGTTCCTCAGCTCTAACTTTATAGGGAGGCTTGGAAGGAGGTGTTTGAGATTTAGAACTGGTTTTCTGTGCTCCTTCTTACCTTGCTTTTAATCCCTACCTCCCCAGCCATACATAGGACAGAGAATCTTTTACTCTTAGGGAGAATTGATTCTAATGATTTGTTAAATGAGCTGAATGTGAAGAGCTTTGTATGTTCAGTATTGCATGATTGCTCTATATGCTTTGCAGTCCCCTCCAGAGAGTTTGATTTCACTCTTCTGAGAAGCCCAGATAAAGATTTGGGATCTTTCTTTAGAGCACCAAGCCTGTTTCAGTACTAGGAACCTTAGTTACCTTTCTTGCTGTGGTACCTTACCTTTTCTTTTGTAGGGTCTTTGTTCTCAGTAGTTGTGTAAAAAAGGGGACTTGCTAAAAAAAGTTTAAGTAACGTTTAATTTTGATGTGAAGAATGAGAGCTGCATAATGTCTGGTTTGGGAGGGCTTTTTATTCAGCTTTCATCTAATAGATTGCACTAAGGCCAGGTTGGATGGAGCTTTGAGCAACCTGGTTTAGTGTGAGTGTCCCTGCCTACGGCAGGGGCTTAGAATGAGATGATCTTTAAGGTCTCTACCAATGCAAACCATCCTATTATTCCATGATAATTTTCCTTAAAATGAGGAAAATGTCTGTCATCTCTCTGTTTAAAGCAGCTGAAATTGAGAAAAGATGAATTCTTTATCAGAAATACAGTTTTGAAGAATCCCTTTCTTAAAATGTGATCAGTTGGCAGAGTTTTGTAAATCTTTGAGAGACACAACTTGATATTAAGGTTCTTGAACTACCATGTCAGACTTGTTCCTCTCCAGTTTTTATCAAAGCTGTCAACTGTTAGATCTTTCTAGCATCTCTTTGTGCACATGGGGAAAAATTTGTAGAAAATACTTGAAATGTGTCATGATCATTTTGACAAGAGAGTTGAAAGGGAAATACTTTGTTTGGAAGAGGGGTCAACACAGAACCTTTACCTTGTTTGTTGCAGCTTTCTATTTGGATCCGCTTTCAGTCAAGAAGACAAGTCCATTATAATCCATTGTGTTTTAGGGATCAAGAGTCTAGACTGTGTTGTTACAGCTTTGAAAAGGACTTGGATCCTGCAGGGTTTGCTGAGACAGGCTACGGCCCTGGCTAATGTGACTTCTGATAGAATGAAGTGGGAGGACAGACTGCCTGACTGTCATTGAGTGACTGTGTGCTATTTATTTATAGCATCACTTCAAAAGAAATTAAAATTTTGGAAGAGCTTGGGAAAGAACTAGAAGAACAAGGTGAAGTTAGGAAAATCAGTGGCACTTAACACTTACATTCCCCCCCACCCCCAAAAAAAAACCCCCTAATTAACTGTGACTTTGATTATGCTCTGCATGTATTTGCAGTCCCCACCGCTGGAAACCATAGTCAGGAGCTTGGAAGATCTTGTCTCCAAAACTGATCCCAGAGACAAAGAAAGGAGAAATTCTACATGTGCTTTGCAGGCCCAAACTCTTGATACTGGCTGTACAACTGTAGTCTTTTCTTCTCCTGAGAAACATTTGTTAGGTTGCTATCAGGTATTGTTCTAAGGTCTTGGAGCTAAGAATATCACCACGGTTCACAGAAGTCTTGGACTGGTATTTCAGTCTGACTGTTGGTCCCTTCTGGGTGAAATGGGGAACTAGCACGAACTTGCCAGATGGCTGTGGCAGAACCTAAGTTCTGGTCATTCCCTTAATGTGTAGAATGTTGAGGACTACTTTGTGAAGAACCCCTGCTACTGCTTGAAGATCTGGCAAATGTCAAGTGCGTACCATTTCTTAACTGACATCATTTACGTACTTTAGCCTGTGTAACTATGTAACTTATTAATATATTGTTTGGCAGCAAACTGAGCTGAATTTCTTATTACTTAACACAAAAATGTACTGCACAGAATCCTGATTTGATTATTACCAGCAGTTCAAAACTTCATCATTTTTTGGGTATCCCAGAAGCGAGAGGAGAAAAAAAATCTTTTTAAACTCTGTGAGCCAAATAATTCCCATTTTAAAACTAAACACATTTCCATGTTCCTGAGGTGGCTTTGGAACAGCAGCACTTGGTTGTAACCATTTGGACAGTGTTCTCCTACCCCTCTCATTTGGAACAGGAGGAGTCAGTACAGGCTATGGGGAAGCAGGCAGCTCTTAGAAAGACAGGGAACTTCTGATCGTTATCCATGACGTACCTTCTCACGCAGTAAACTTGCCTTATTGATAAGTGAGAATCTGAATGCTAACACTGAGGCGTGACACATTTTCACTGTGTGGAGAATGAGAAGCTCTTGAAACAAGGCACATGTACAAATCCTTTCTTGACTTTATGTATTGGGTTCTATTGGGGTTCGTGGGTCACTGGCAACTAAAAAATATTCTTGAAAATTTAGACTTTATTTTTTTGGTTGCTGCTATTTCTGACAGACTGATTAGCAGCTCTTTCAATAGAAGTGAATGTCTACAAGACAAGTTTGTCATCACAGCTTTATTGAAGATGAATCTACTTTTTTTTTAATCTTCCCTGCGTACGGGAATCGTCTGCTTGTCTAAAACGTCAGCACCACTTCAAAAACGGAGATAATGTACGACCAGAAGCGTGGGAGGTTCTTTTGGCTCTCTAACTTTGTTCAAGATGCTGTGACCTGAAGGGCTCCAGACAGTACCTGGCTAGGTTTGTTAAACAAGGCAGAATTAGGATTTCCCCTTAGGGTGATGTGGTCTCCTTGTCTTAGGAGTACACTGAATGGGGGTCCCAACAATAGTAAAAATTTTGGCCTAATTTCTGAATGTAATTATCAGATTCTGCATTATCAGATTCTGTCTCTCTGGAGAGACATTTCTTTGCAAAGGTTCTATTGTTCATAATACACAATTATTTCAAAGCTTTTTTTTTTGCTGGTGTGAGAATTCAGACTCTAACAATGACTTACGCCTTCCTTCTTTCTGAGCAGTTGTTTAGCCAACTTTACTGTTCTTGAGGCATATGGGCAAAATATCTGCAGAGGAATTGCTTTTTGTTTTGACTTTTAGTAGAATCTGTGTTGTTAGTAGCCTTCTTGAGATTCCACCTGCACTGCTAGTTTGTTGTGAGCTGTCTTGTAACAAAGTATTCATAAAACATAGAAGCCTGTTAAAATGATCCTCCTAAATCATTGCTTCTGTCCTGATGATCTGGACTCTACTATTCCTGAAAGACTGCATAAAAAGTCTTGGATTGGGTAAGGGCAGTGACTGATGTACTTGAATACTTACATACCTTTGAATGTAGAGATTAAAGGCTTCTCTATTTTTGCCATCAGGGATCTACAACAGAAAATGAAACTGCAGTTGTGAAACCTTCTGCAAGTGCCCTCACACGAAGTGAGCTTCCAGTTGTACCGGAAATGAAGCCTCACTCTGAAGCATGTGCAATTAAAGCAGGGTATGTATGGATAAAACTTGGAGAGAGAGTCTGCAGCTGGCTAAAAGGAAGAGGGAGCAAAACCCAACCCCCAAACAAACCCTTTTTTGCCATTAGGGCAGCCGTGTGTTGGAACAGGCTGTACCGTCTCCGTCCTTGAAGATTTTCTGGCTCTGGCTGATGGCCAGAGATTGAAGATTTTCTGGCTCTGACCCTGATGGGAGCAAGGGGCTGAACTAGAGACCTCCTGAGTCTCTTCTGATCTGAATTATCCAATGATTCTGAGTAAACAGCTGCAGAAACCAGACTTGCAAAACCTCAGAGTGGCTTTGTATTGTTCCATCTCCCATCCTTTTTCTTTTCAGTTGGGTTTCTAAGTTGCCTAACCATTATTTGCTGTTGGAAATGAACTGGTAGAATCTTGTGGACACTTTTTGTATACTCCCCTTTTGGAGACTCCACAGAACTGTAGAGTCACTTCTGAGCAGACTGCTGTACTACAGGTCCTAACCTTGCTGTTCTTCAGGCTTAAGTTCACTTCCAGTTTTTACTATGGGATGATGGGAATATGGCAAGGGGGTAAAAAGTTTTGGTTACATGTGTCATCTTTGAGAAGGGTCTGGTGTTCTACTGAAAGCACCTGGGAGAAAAATGCAGATTTTGGAAGTGTGTATGAGTAAATGTACAGTTATTTATAGCCCAGGCTAAAATCTATTGCCTGTGAAACTTAAGGTGAGAGAGTTGATACCTTCAGGATCTTTCCATTTTTCCAGATTTAGCTGCAGAAAATACACCTGTTATTTTGAGGGATGCAGTCAATGTATCCAGACCATATAAGTAGAAAATGTTAATATCTTGGATCTCTTTTCCAGACAAAATGAGATCTTTCGAGGGATATATGCACCAGAAGACGTGTACTACTTTTCCCCAACTAGAGTTGGGGAATCGCACACATTAAAGGTCAACTTGCGGAATAATTCCTTTGCAACACACTTGGTAAGTTTGCCAACACACTTGGTAAGTTTGCCAGACTTTATTTTAAATAGATTTTCATAATTCATTCAAACAGTTCAACTTCACTGTTCTTCTTTACTCTTGACAGAAGATTGCAATAGTACAAGTCTTAGTTTGATAGTTTCAAAAGTCAATATTATTTTTGAAGAACTTTGCTCTCCTGGAATTCTTCTCTTTTGTCAGAATCACTGAGTGTATTTGTAATACATTTGCCCCTGGGAAAAAAAATATAGCTTGCATAGATTTTTACTATCCTGATTTATTAATTTTATTTTTAAACTTCATTAAAATATTGAGCTATGAATCATTCTTACTGTGAACAAATGTGGGCATGCTTTACTTTTGAACCCTGGGTCTATATAAAGCTCTATTTTAAGCGACATGATTTATCTTAATGTCAGAAATTGAATGTGATAGGCTTCAATATGCTGCACTTTTAAGCATTTTGTATTAAATCGCAGCTGAAATTTGTGAGTCCCAGAGAGCCTTTCTACATCAAGCACTCGAAATACGCTCTGCGGTGAGTGATGCGTATTCTCTCCCAACAAAAACATTGAACAAGTTATTCAATAAGATAAACATCTTCTCCTGATGTATGGTACTAAAATGTAGCTATAAATATCCAGCATTCTCTCTGCCTAGTTTAAGGTTTTGGTTTGGTTGGGCATTTCTTGTTGGTGGTTTGGCTTGCTTTTTTTTTTATTGCTAAACTGTACTCTGTAATCTTGGTTAGAAGGAGAATGAGCCCACACACTTCTGCATCTGCCAATTTCTTCCCTGCAAATTGTTTCTAACAGTGCTGCTGCTTTTAATGCTAAGCCTAATGCTTCATTGAACCATTTGGCATGCTGTGCACAATCAAGTCATTCCTTCCATTTATACTTTCTGCACAACAGACCAAGCAAATTGCCTTCATCATGCTTCTAATTTGACAAACCTGCAGAGCTGCATCAAAGATTCTTTGCAAATACAAGGTTTGAGCAGCTGGTGGAATTGCCTGGTCATACCAAGCATTTCAGTGTATTACCTGCATAAAAAGAATTATCACGTTGGTGATAACAATCCCTCAAAATAAATCCAGTCATCTTTGGAGTTTATCACAACAAGTATTTGACAGTCCTATTAGTCATCTCTTCAAGAAGTATAGCATCTCACCTGCTCCTCTGTACCAGTGGGATTGTCAGGGAGACAGGAATGCAGCCATTTCAGTAGAAGACATGCAGCACATCCAGTGTTTAAACAGGTCCCCATTGGAACAAAGGAAAAACTAAGGGAACACAGGAGAGAAATTGTTAGTAAAATAATGAATCACAGCATGGTGGGCGTTGGAAGGGACCTCTGGGGATCACCTGGTGCCACCCCCCTGCTCCATCCAGCAGGGTCACCCAGAGCAGGGGGCCC